>JAODAL010036852.1:0-41133 GCA_025379985.1 Phyllomedusa bahiana
AGACTCCTTTTTCCGGCCTTTTTAAATCGGGGGGGTTATCGGGTTTTTGGGGCTCTGCTGGGGCCCCCGGGAAAGGGTATAGCAATGTACTTCAACTAAAATGGTGGTTGAAAGACTCCTTTTTCCGGCACTTTTTAAATGTGGGGGTCATACAGGTTTGGGGCTCATGCTGCGTTCCAGGACAGGGATATTCAATGTCCAGTTCAAGTAAAATGATGGTTCATTTTCATACTGCCTTCTGGCACTTTTTAATTTGTGGGTGATGCAGGTTTAAGGGTCATGCTATGGTACAAGACAGGGATAGTGAATGGTGTGTGACTTTTTTTCTGTGGCTTTTATAACCTAAGTGTTGTGCCTAAGATGTAGCAGGCATCCATTTGACTGTTGTGGCTGTTGATTCCAGCTTCTCCAGCCCTGTTTTGGTGTAAGAATGAAGATGTTGTTGCTCTCCCATAGACTTTAATGGTCATCGGAGATGATCGACTATCGACTATCGAAAACCTTATCGATGGTGGCCGACTATCGACTATCGATCGATCTCGATAGCCAACGTAATCGCTCAACACTAGTCATGCAGGTTTGGGGCTCATGCTGTGGCCCAGGACATGTATAGTCAATGTCCAGTTCAACTAAAATGGTGGTTGAAAGACGCCTTTTTCCGGCACTTTTAAATCTGGGGGTCATGCAGGTTTGGGGCTCATGCTGCGGTCCAGGACAGGGATATTCAATGTCCAGTTCAAGTAAAATGATGGTTCAAATAATACTGCCTTCTGGCACTTTTTAATTTGTGGGTGATGCAGGTTTTAGGGTCATGCTGTGGTACAAGACAGGGATAGTGAATGGTTTGTGATTTTTTTTCTGTGGCTTTTATAACCTAAGTGTGTTGCCTAAGATGTAGCACGTATCCATTTGACTGTTGTGGATGTTAATTCCAGCCTCTACAGCCCTGTTTGGGTGTAAGAATGAAGGTGTTGTTGCTCTCCCATAGACTTTAATGGTCATCGCTCATAATCTACCACTCACTATCGACTATCTTGTCGATGATGGTCGACTATCGACCATGGACCGATGTCGATGGCCAACGTAATCGCTCAACACTAATTAACACATCTACCCGTGTAAAAAATACCTTTAAAAACTGCAGGGAGGGGTGTATGTTGTATGTTATCACACTTGAAAAAAAAGCAAAAAGGTAATAATGTAAAACTATAAATAAAACTTAACTAAATAAATTATATAAACAAATGTCATTTACCAAAAAATATACTAAATGAGAGTCACTGTACAAAATAGCATAGTGCCACTTTGTGATCTGTGGGTCAAACAGGTTTAGGGGTCATGCTGTGGCCCAGGACAGGGATAGTCTATGTCCAGTGAAACTAAAATGGTGATTGAAAGACTCATTTTTCTGCCACTTTTTAAATGTGGGGGACATACAGGTTTGGGGCTCATGCTGTGGCCCAGGACAGGTATAGTCAATGTCCAGTGAAACTAAAATGGTGGTTGAAAGACTCCTATTTCTGGCACTTTTTAATCTGTGGGTCAGACAGGTTTAATGGTCATTCTGCGGTCCAGGACAGATATAGTTAATGTCCAGTTCAACTAAAATGGTGGTTCAAAGACTCCTTTTCCCGGCACTTTTTAATTTGGGGGTCAGACAGGTTTAATGGTTATACTGCGGTCCAGGACAGGTACTGGTGCCTCTTGAAAAACGCCTTGCTTCTATTCCTGCTTTTATTCAGTCTTGTAGTTCACATTAGGAAGCACCACCATCACCTTGACAATGATACTGTACCTGAATTACAATGCTTCTCCTCCAACGATGCAGAATACAAAGTTAGTCAACATATCCAAACAAAGTAAAAATAATGTGCAGGTGCATGACTCATATGGAGAAATGAATGCCAACTCAAGACTCCATATGAATTGTTTCTAATATTGGGGCAATACAAAAAAGTTTCAGTATATCGTACATAACAGTATGTAGAATCCTAGAGAAATCCATCAGCTTCAAAATCAAAGATGAACACTCAAATGTTTTAGACCTAATTCACATTTGCCTCAGAAGTTTAGTTAGGAGCTTCCTTTTGTGGACTCCATCAAAAATAATATTCAACTTTTTTCCCCCCTGCCGAAAAGCACAAACCCTATTAAGTGGATCAAATTTAAAATGGACTGGCATCACCTTTATCTTCAACATGATTTTGTGGGCTAATAGCAGATTATGGACCTCTGAAGCAGACGGATCATCTCTACACTTCTGCTAATGAAGTTTCATTGTCAGAAAAAGTCACTTTTGATGAGTCATATTTTCTACTTATTTTAAAACGATAATTAACAAAACAGAGAACAAAAAACTTGCAACCATTGTTGTCCACAAGCTGGTGGTGGGGTGTTTAGGAAAAGTTTTCATGGCTTTCTCTAAGCCCACTCATCCATGAGGAAGACAGTCTCAAGCCATTTGGGTATGAATCTATCCTTGCAGCTCACATAAACCCATGCATGTGCAGATTATCTTTCCGGGGGGATGGTTCTTCCCACAAGACAATGGGGAAAATTTCATAAGTAGAATACCCCAGCTTTGGGTTAGCATCCCCAAAGGGTTTCCCCAAACTTATCCTTTTTTCCCTAACCCCCCAAATTTAAACTTGTCATATTTGTTTAGGCCCCCACCCTGCCTCTCCTCCTGTGGATGCATCAGTGGGGTTCCCTCCCTGTGAAAAACCTACCCACTTACTGAAAATTTCCCAGCCACTAGCTTTTGTCCTGAGCAACGTGGTTACTCGGGATTTTTGCTGGGGTCAAATAATAATGGCACTTGATTAGGTACTTTTGAGGAAAAAAAATTATTTTAAAAATTTTATTTTGGCATTTTGCAGATGTTGTTTTTCTCTTGAAAACATACTTCTACTATGACTGTAATACAAAGGCAAAACAAGTACAATAAAATATAGTAGTACCCTGAGCACTGAGTTATGTATAAATATAATTAAATTTAAAACTTGCATTAAATTATAGTTTTTATATATATATAATATTTTTAAAATTATATATATATAATTTTAAAATTTTTTTTTTTTTTTTTATTGAAGGTGATTGTGGTGGTTTTTCAGCTCTGAACCTACCAAAAACCAATGGGGGGGCTAGAGAAACACTGTATTCGTTCCCCCCTTTTAAAGGGGTACCTTACGTGGTGTCATAAAAACTTTAAACTCAATGATGTCCATATGGTCTAGTTCAACCATGGGGCTAACGTTTTTAGAAAATTGTAGCTTCGGTAAAAGATGAACCACTGTATGTTTCCTATATCAAGTTATATCTATAGGGTTAATGTAGTAATTTGGCGCAAATCCAGAGTTGGCCAACAACCATTATGTTCTTCTTTGTATTTTGGCGGATCACTGGATTTGTTGTCTGCTAATATCCAGAAAAGGGGTTAAGTTTGTATTATTTGCCATTAGACATTATTTCCACTTTGAATAGTTGAGATCTGTGTTAGGAACATTTATTCAGAGATTATATTAACTGCTAACAACCTGAAGCGTTGACTGTTTTAGTATATTCTTTTGTAACAATGTTACATTGCCTCCTCATCTAATAATACTGGACATTAATTTGAGGCTGTAGCTATTACTTGGGGATAGGTTTTTTTTTTCAACCTCTAGGGAACTAATCACATTAAACAAACCTAATGCATACAAATGAAGCCACTTAAGGGAATGAATGGGAGAAGAGGCTATATTAAAACTATTAAAAAAACTTAAAGAGAAGTTCTTCTGTCTGTTTTGTTAGATGCTTATGATTTGGGAGCTAAACAAAAAGTGAATGAAGACTGCATGTGAAATTACTGAGTATAGCTAGAGTAATGAGAAATAGAAAATATACAATAGTCCAGATTAATTTGGAATAACACTGTGGTAATTAGGAGTTTGGTTTTGGAATTTTAAAAAATAAAAAAAGTTCAGAAAAATTTTTTTTAATCGGTATCCCCGGGGCTCTTGGTTATCAAATATTCTAGATTATCAATGGCCAAAGAAATGTATGTAAAAAAGAACATTAACATGGAATCTGCTGCAACTACTTTGATAATTTCATCAGAAGTGTCCAAAAATTATTATTTTTAAAAAATTTCTGCTTGTCTTCTGATTCTTGTTACGTGAAAGTTCTCATTATGTTGCAGTTCGGAGCTAGAAACAAATGCTAAATTATTAGCTTTTTTTGGATATTGGAAGCGTACGAGAAATTGTTTTGGGGTTTTTTTAGAAGCGTCGTGGGCCCTATTCTCCCGGCATAGAAAAACGATTGTATTTTCGGTGGTTTTAGGATTCTAAAACCGCTGAAAATATGTCTGTTCAACCAGCCCATAGACTTGAGTAGAAAAAAAGATCCGTAGTCTACACAGGTCGTTTTTTTTTCTGCTCGTCTCCTGGTGCCGGCGTATTATACAACATGTTGTATAATACACCGTTGCTTTGGGTTTTGCCGTCTGTTTTCCATACAATCAATTGTATGGGCCAATGGCAAAAAAAGCAACAACCGACCGCTGTTTTTGCGCAAAGCATGATAAAAGCCGCAGTCGTGCATTGGCCAAAAATAATCGACTTTTAGACAGTGTTTGTCCAATGCCGTGTAGACATAGCCTTAAAGGGGGTTTTCTCACTACATTGATTCATCTTACCTCGGTCCCGTTTTTTTTGGTTCACTTTGAAATTTCCTTTTACTGGCTTCTACTGGCCTGCATAGAAGCCAGTCTGTGCTATAGCAACCAGTGCTGACGGCTTCAGGAGAGTCAAACCGCTTACTTTTTGCGACCCGGGAGCTGTTTCAGCCCAACAAAGGGGGTATTTGAAAATGTGGGGCACTGTTAATAAAAATTATTGCAAAGTGACTTTTTTTATGCAAGATCTTTTTCAAAAAACAAACTTGTAGTGAGACAACCCCTTTAAGATTATTGCCTAATGATTATTTCCACAGAATATTAGTCACAAAAGTGGTCTAGTCGAACTAACCCTTCCTCTCCAATTATGCTTCGAGTGACATGGGTTTGACTAAAAATGGGAAAAAAGTTTGGACAAAGGGGTTTAGGAATACTTCCGTCACCCAAATTTCTTTTAAAACTAACTGATACTTTTAATTTTCTAATTTTATTTTTAAACCATTCCACATTCTTACATACTACTCAAGGTAATCCTAAGCATAACAAAAAGTTTCAGTAAAGCCTAGCCTTAAAAATCTCCAGCTGTCGCACAACATAATCCTGACAACTAGTCAGTCTCCAATGACTTTGCTAGATTCAGAGCTGAAGACATATAGTGCTAACTACACCGTCAAAAGTCAAGCCTTGCCAATTCCTACCAAGCCAGAACTTTTTTAGCTAGATTATCTGAACATAAGTTAATATAGCTATTTACCTTTAAAAACTAAGGGAGTCATTGTATGAAGAGTTTTTCGCCCTTTTATGGCGAAAAAGGGCCCCCAAAAAGAGCGGTGTTGAATTTGGTGCATTTTAAAGAAAAAATTTTTGGCCATCCCCGGGGGGTTCCCCCAAAACTTTTAATGCCGCCAAAAAATTGGGGGGCATCTGGGGGGTTTTTGGGAGCTCACACCACTTTTGATCTATTAAACAATTATAAGGGTTCCAAAAAAAAGGGGCATTTCACTCAAAAAGGGGGAAACCCTTTTTTAATGTGGTTCCTGTGCCAGGGGCTAAGGGACTAGATTTCATTGGCAAAAAATGTCCTTTTTTTTCCGTTTATCCCTACAAAATAAAAATTAATTTCTGATAAAATTTTCAAAAATTTTAAAAATTTAAATTAATAAATTAAAAAAAGTTTAAAAAGTTCAAAAAAAGTGAAAAAAATTTAAACACAAACACGAAAAAAATAAATAAAAAAACCTACAAGCCCTTTTTGCCTTTACAAAAACCAAGGGCCCCAAAAAAAAAAAAAAAAGATAATAAAATAAAAAAAAAAAGCAAAAATAAAAGAAGAAAAATATTGTTATTGTCGCAATAACAAACCCCCCAAAAAGATCTTCATGTTGATTAAGCCGCATGATGAACACCGTAAAAAAAAAAAAATCAAAAAATTGCATCCTGCAGCACATAAAATGGAATAAAAAGGATCAAAAGCTATAAAAATGCAGCTTTACCCAAATTTAAAAACCCCCGTATTCCCCAAAAGGGCGTCCTTACTCAACTCAGTATAAGGAAAAATAAAACAGTTATGTCCATCAGAAGATAGCGATACCTAAATATTGTTTTAAACAATAAAAAATTTTTTTAAAGCGCTTCAACATAAAAAAAACTTTATAAACTGTGTACTGCCGTAATTTCCTTTTACCAAAAAGTAAAAAATAAATTTTATGTATACTGTTGAGCACTGTTAAAAATAAAAAAAAAAAACATACTAGAAATTTTAGCTTTTTTTTCCGGCCTTCCAAAAAACAGATTTAAAACTGACCAAAAACCATTCCCTCAAAAAAAGATACCCAAAAAAAAACATCAACTCATCCTGCGAAAACAAGCTCCACACATCTCCCACACATAAAAATAAAAAAAAATATTACTCCAGAAAATGGGAATTCTTAAACGGGTTTTTCCTTTTTGAAAAAAAAAGTGTTTTTATTCTGTAAAAAAAGGCAGTAAAAAATAAAAAAAAACAAATTGATAACTATAAATTTTATCAATCCGTAAAGCAGCATTTATTTATACTGCCGTGGACCGTGTAAAAAAATTAAAATAAAAAACACTACCAGAATTGCTTAATTTTCATAACGCCCAACAAAAACCATAATAAAAAGTGAACAAAAGCATCATATGCCCCCGATAATGATACTAATAAAAACGTCAGCTCATCCCACAAAAAACAAGCCCAGAATCAGCTCTGTATACAGAAAAATGAAAAATTTGTGGCTATCAGAACAGGACAACATAAAAACGCAATTTTCTATAGACCTATTTCTATTGCGTAAAAGTAATAAAACATAAAAAATGATATAAAATTTATATCATTGCAATTGTACCGACCCACATAGTAAAGCTATCATGTCATTTATACTGCACGGCGAACGCTGAAACAATGAAGCCCAAAAAACAATGGGGAAATGTGTTTCCTCCCCCCCCCCCCCCATTTTCATGACCCAATGCTAAACAAAACTATGGAACACCTGTGTGCCCAAAATGCACAATACACCCCTAGATCAGATCCATGAGGGGTGTTGCATCCAAAAGTGTTTCAGAAGTTGTCAGTTTCAGTAGTTGGGCAGAGCATTCATATACAATGAGCATATTGGCTGATAACACAGGAAACCGCCATTTCTCCTGTTCTTCATGCTCTATGTGATAAACGTGAGACAGGCTGGCAGCAAAAAAATCATAGCAGTCTTAAACGTTTGGTAATGCTGTAAATAATGCCTTCACTGCTATAGACCACCATTGGCTTTACCTCTTTGACTGTCCCAGACCCTTAAAACCCCTAAGTCATATGAGTATGGTGCTGTTGTTTAAGCAAAATACCATAGTATTATTTAGACACTAAGGGCGACATGTATGAATCTCGGCGCGTCGGAGCGAACGTTTTCGAGCGCTCGAACGTGAAAGCTGCGCCTCATGTATGGCGCAGTGCGGGACTTAGGCGCAGTGCGGGACTGCGCCTAAGATTCGCCGCCCGAGGAGCCAGTGTGTGAGGCGCAGTGCGGGACTTAGGCGCAGAAGGACTGCGCCTAACATGTATTCCGTTTGGATAGAAAAGAGGGGGATTTATTTCGACTAGAGGGTATAAGAGAAATGCGTAAGCCTCGGGGGACGATGTTATTCTGAATATAACTCTGGAAACTCTCCACCTCTCACCAGGATGCTATTTGTTCCCTGTATGTTTTTGTAAGTTCTTTAAAGGCTATCGATAAGATAGGAAGATATTGAGGCTGAATTATCGCCTTTTCTGAAAAGACGTCTTTAGATTCAAGGGACCATTGGTCCATACAAGGGCCTTTGAATAAGAAACCTGCCATGCCGCAACAAAACTCAAAAGAATCAAATGTATATTAGCTAGATAAATGCAAAGAATAAAAAACCTCTTAGTCAAAGAATGCAGACAACAAAAACAAGAGGAAAGAAAGGCCTTAAAAGATAACTTTTAATCTCTCAAATATTAAAAATGCTCAATTACTCTATTCCTCCTAAGTATGTGGGAGAACAGATAAGTGTTCAAAAAATTAATAGTGATATGCTATTAAACCCTATCCTAACACCAAATAGATACAGGGTAGTCGTCCTGTTAAGGGCGCTCCTGTCCGGAACCTAACCCTAAACTAGGGAGCCCTGAAATATTAGTCCCTCCAATTTCTACCTCGACGATACGAGATTGATGGTGATTCATCAATACAGTCCCTAAGGTCGGGATCCATCTTTAAGATATGCCAATGTCTTTTTAACGACTGTCGGACCAAGGGAGCTGCACTGTCAAAGGTCCCCACGATGCGTATTATGGCATCTAAGTCGGAATCTACAGTAGGTTTAGGTATAAGAAGTTAAGTCTGGTCCTTCTAGAGGGCATGCTGATACGCCTGTCTCAAGACATAATCAGGATAGCCTTTGGCTAAAAAACGTACTCTCAAGTCGGCTGCCTCTTTTTTGAAATCATCCATAGATGAACAATTCCGCCTCAGTCGCAAGAATTGTCCACATGGGATACCCGTCTTCAAGGGATAGGGATGGCAGCTCTCCCATCTCAAAAGAGAGTTAGTGGCCGTAGGCTTTCGATAGACGGTAGTGGACAGGAAACCTTCTTGATTTCTAAAAATACGGATGTCAAGAAAGGGTAAAGAATCATATGCTATCTCAGAGGTAAATTTGAGATTGAATGTATTTACATCCCATCGTTTCAGGGATCAATTCCCTCAGCCAGAACTGTGGTATCTATGTCGACAAAATCCTGGCACCTTTTGTAGAAGCTTTACCATCTTTCACCAGAGATACCACAGACCTTCTAAAACGTGTTGAGGGACTGTCAATCGGCCAAGAGACATGGCTTGCTAGTATGATGTGGAGTCGCTCTATACCTCTATTCCACACATCTCTGGCCTGGAAACGGTGAGATTTTTTCTCACTACCAGGAGCATACAGCTGAAGGCCCACAGCAATTTTGTAGTGGACCTTTTGCTTTTCACCCTCACAAGGAACTACTTCCTTTTTGATGGAGACGTCTTCCACCAGTTACGAGGTACAGCGATGGGAAGGTTTGGGTTGGCGCCAGCTTTCGCTAACCTTTTCCTTCGGCTGGTGGGAGATTTTCCTTTGTCTTTGGAGACCCCCCTCCCATGTTCTTGAGCATATACCCCTTTGGGAAAGTTATTGAGGGTTTTATTCTTTATTGGGGGGGGGGGGGAACTCCCAAAAAATTTGGGCTTTTTTTGGGGTAAAATTTTGGGGTTAAAAATAATTCCCTTTTTATCGGTTTTTTGCATTTGATTCTTTACCCTTTCTTGCCCCTTTTTTTTTAGAAATCAAAAAGGGTTTCCTTTTCCACCCCATCAAATCGAAAGCCTATGGCCACAAACTCTCTTTTGAGAGGGGGAGAGCGGGAAATCCCAACCCTTAAAGGGGGTTTTTCCCATGGGGAAACAATTTTGTGACGGGAAGGCGGAATTGTTATTATGGTTTAAAATTCAAAAAAAAAGGCAGCCGCCCTTGAGAGTTTTTTTTTTGGGCCAAAGGGCCTACCCTGTTTAAATGTCTTGAGAGATAGTTTTAATTTCCCAAGCATGCCCTCAAAAAGGGACCGGGGGAACCCCCCAACCCCCTTTTTTAAAATTACCCAAAACCCCCTTATTTTTGGGGAACCCCCAAAAAAAAACCGAAAAGTTTTTTTGCCAAAAAATTTTTTTTTTCCTTTTTAATTTTAACCCCCACCCCCTTTTTTTTGGGGACCTTTTTGACGTCCCAGCCCCCTTTTGGCCCGAAAAGCCCGTTAAAAAAAAATTTGGGAAAATTTTTTTAAAGAGGGAAACCCCACTAGTGTTGAGCAAATTATTATCGACAAATTTTGAAATCGGCCATTTTTTTAGGGTGATCGGTTTTTTTAATCATGCGATAATTTAGGTTAAAATCGGGTGCTTTAAACAAATTAAGATCGCCCCTTTTTTTCGGCGCTTCCTTTTAATTTTGGCCCCCCCACCCCCAAATAAAGTTTCCCAAGAATAGAGCGGGGGTGAGATGTGGGGGAAAAACGTCATGACTGGGATGTGTATGGTTTGCGATTGGGGAAAAATCACTTGACCTGTTTTACATAAAAACCTCTTTTCCCTTTTTCAGCCCAGGTTCTCTCAGCTTTCAGGTAGAAGGACGTGCGCTCTGCTTGTGCCCCAAACAGCCACCCAAAATTTAAATTAAATTTCTTCACAAAAAAAACCCCTCAAACTTTTAAGCTGTAATCCTTACAATTTAAATTAGATTTGAGATTGGAAGATTATATTTTAGTTTTGGTAGAGAATTTTAAAGGAGCATTACTGCTGTAATGTACAGGGGGGAGCGGAGAGGGGGCCCCCGCGGGCGAACACAACAAGCTTTTATAAAGAATAATGGATAAAATTCACCAAGACTTGTGTAGACATTGCAATAGCCCCCATTATTAACAGTTTTCTAAATTTAAAAATTTCGTGGGGTATTGGGCCGCCTGAACTTTTTAGGATACACAACTTTTTAGTAACTGCAGGGCTCTTTTTTTAGATTCAAAACTCCCCTTTTTTTAAACATATACATTTCAGATAGGGTTCAATTTTCAATTTTCCCTTCCCCCTTTTGTTGATATTTTCCCCCTTGCAATTAAATTTTTAATCCCCAATTTTTTAGCACCACAAGGTTGGGAAATTTTAAAGGTTCCAAAAATTTTTTTTTTTAATTTATACGGAAATAAACAAACTCAATAAAGAAAACTTGGATTTAAAGTTTTTACCAAAGACTTAGTTTTTTGGAACTTTTTCAATAGCTTTTTATTTTTAAAAGTTTTTCTATTTTTTAAAAATTTTTTTTGGATATTGGGAAAGGGCCCCGGAATTTAAATTTGGCCATCTTTTCTAGTAAATGCAGGTTTTTTTGTTAAAGGGGCAAAACTCCCCTTTTATTCAGTTTTTAAAACTATAGGTGTTAATTTTTAAATTTGCCCATTAAAACCCCTTTTTTTGATAAAATCCCCCTTGTAATTAAATTCGAAACCCCGCAAGTCAGCACAGGTTGATTGGTGCCAAAAAACCTTGTAATATCCGAATAATTTAAAATTTCGTGTTTTTTGACCCTTTTGGGGCACTCGCTTTTTTTAATTGAGGCACCTTGTACTTAAATGTGAATACTGCAATTTTTTAAATCACCCCAGGTGAATTGTTTGGTGGCAAAAAAAAAAACCCTTTTTGTATCCAAATACATTTTTAGATAAGGTTTTTTCAAATTTGGGCCCGGCCCGCTTTGTTGATGATTACTTTGGGAGTTAAATTTGAATACAGAATTTTTTAGTCAACCCAGGTGAAATTATAGGTGCCAAAAATAAAACCTTTTTTTTTAATTTCCGAATTTCATTACGGGTTCCCTTTTTTTTTTGCAAAATTTTTCCCAGTCCAGTTTTTGATTGAGCAAATTTTCAGTTAAAATTTTTAAACCGCAAAATTTGTAGTTACCACCCGTTGGGGAAATTGAAAAGGTGCCAAAAAAACCTTTTATTTTCCAAATTTTTTTTTTCAGATACCGTTTTTTTTACTTTCCTTTTGTCACACCCGTTTTTTTCATTTTTTAGGCCACCTTGCACTTTAAATTTTTTGAATACTGCCCCAATTTTTTTTTTGTCCCAAAAACCAACAGTGAAAATTTATAGGTTTCCAAAAAAAATACCCTTTTTATTTATTTTTTCCCAAATACATTTCAGATTTTCGTTTTTTTTTTTTTCAAATTTTGTGCCGCCAACTTTTGTTTTTGATAGTTTTTTAACCCTTTCAGTTAAAATTTTAATTTCAGCAATTTTTTTAAATCACCCAGGCGAAAATTTTAAGGTGCCAAAATTTTCCTTTTTTTCATCCAAAAACCATTACAGAAACGTGTTTTTTGCCCCCCAATTTTTTTCCCCCTTCCAATTTTTTGATTTTTTAGCCCCCTTTTCCGTTTTTAAATTTTGAATCCCAAACAATTGTGTAAAAACCCAAAAGGTGAAATTTTTTTAAGGGGCCAAAAAATACCTTTTTTTTTTATCCAATTTTTTCCAAAAATTTCAGAACTTTTTTTTACTTTGGTGCAAAATACAGCTTTGTTTTATTGATGGGACCTTTTCACTTAAAGTGAAAAAACTTTCAATTTTTTTTGTTTACCATAGGTTTTTAAAAAAGGATTTGGTGCCAAAAAAATACCTTTTTTATTATCGCCCCCAATACAAATTTTAAAAGATACGTTTTTTTTTGCACTTTTTTTCCCAAGTTTCCCAAAATTTTTTTTGATTTGAGCCACCTTTTGCAGTTTTTAATTTTTAAAAAACCCGCCCAATTTTTGAAGTTACCACAGGGGAATTTTTATTTTAAAGGGGCCCCAAAAAATAAACCCCTTTTATTATCCGAATACATTACAGAAAAGTGTTTTTTGATTTGGGGGCAATACAGCTTTGGTTTTTATTGTAAAGCCCCCTTTCACTTAAATTTTGAATTTCTGCTTTTTTTTAGTCACCAAAAGGTTTAAATTGATTTTGGTTTCCAAAAAAATACCTTTTTTTTTTAAACCCCAATTTCATTACAGAAAAAGGGGTTTTTTTTCACCTTTTTCCCCAGTCCCGTTTTTTTGATTGAGCCCACATTGCAGGTTTTAAAATTTTTAATCCAGCAATTTTTTTTGGGAGTTTTAACCCCCCAGTTTTAATTTTAATTTTTAAGGTGCCCAAAAAAATTACCCTTTTTTTTTTCCGAATTTTCATTACAAACGTGTTTTTTTTTTTCACTTTTTTTTCCCAAAGTTCCCCGAATTTTTTTGAAAAAAACCCACCTTGCAGTTTAAAATTTTAATTCCAAAAAATTGTTTTTAAATTTAAACCCCCAGGTTAAATAAAGATAGGGCCAAAAAATTAAACCCTTTTTTTATTCCCAATCATTCCAATTTCAAAACGGTTTTTTTGGGTTTTGGTGCAATTTCAAACCTTTGTTCATTGAGGGGACCCCTTTCCCCTTTTAAAAGTGAATACTGCAATTTTTTTTGTTTACCACGGGGGAATTTGGGGGGGAGGTGCCAAAAAAAAACCTTTTATTATCCCCCAATACTTTTTAATACGTTTTTTTCACCTTGGGGCGGGGCCCTTTTTTGATAAAATCTACTTTTAGTTAAATTTTGAATACAGCAATTTTGTATCCCCACAGGGGAATGGGTAAGTGCCAAAAAACCTTGTATTTTCCCGAATAAATTTCAGATACGTGTTTTTTTTTACCCTTTGGCCCCAGGGCCCGCTTTGTTTTTTAGATCCCACTTTTCAGTTTTAAAATTGAATACAGCAATTTTTGTAGTCACCCAAAGGGGAAATTTATAGGGGAAAAAAATACCTTTTATTATCCCAAAAAATTTAAAATACGTGTTTTTTTTCTCACTTGGCGCAGGCCAGCTGTTAACTTGATAGATCTACTTGCAGTTATATTTGAATCCAGCAATTTTGTTTGATTTGACGGGATTTGCGAGAAGTAGCTGAGATTTGCCGTCTTTTAATAAGAGACTTTCCAAAACTCTTCATACCTTCTCAAATTTGTATAATTCCCTGAACATGGATGTGGAAATGTCAAGGTGGTAAGCGAGCAAAAGATGGGGTAGGACATGGAGTAGAGGTACATAGAAGGTGCCCTACCAGTGCTGGCGACAACACGGCAAGCCAGCGATCATCACTTGCAGGACCGTCAGGCCTGTCATCCTGGGTCAGGGCCCTGTGAATCTCAGTAAAGATACATCTGTCGCAACTGTCCCTTCAGTGGTTAATGCAACGCTGCCTCCAGCAGTCTTACCTCCATCTCCTCCAACCACTGCCACAAATTCCGTCACAGCATCACAGCATCCGCCACATGAAGCAAGCCCCAATATGTCAACTCGTGTACCCACCACTGATGATAATCCATTTTCTGAAGACCTCTTGATGACAAAATGCGGTGGGGTCAGAAGGCATGTTAAAAGAACAAGAGGCTCAAAGAGGATGATTTTCTCTGCTCTGACGCCCATTACTGATGCGACATCAGAGGGATTAGAAGGAACCGTCATCGGCAAAAATCTCGGGCAGTCTGCAACGCCTTGCAGTCCCTACTTGCATGTAGCCCCGCAGCTCTGTGATGCAGAATGTCAGGACGACGAAGTCACCTGTGATTGATGAAGATGATGACGACATTGCTGATCCAACGATGGTCCTTTCAGTCACATTTGCGTGCGAGCGCTTTCATCACTGGACGCGGAGGAAGACGATGGAGGTAGTGTCAGACGGGTTCTGCCTCAAAAGGGAAGAGGGCGTTCGTCAGAATTCCTGCTGATATGATTCCGCCAGCCACGGTCAGCGCAAATCCCCGCTCCTCGCAATCGCCCGTCAAAAGGTCCTGAACTCTCAAGCCAGGGCTTCTTTGACCAAGCCTCGATTCACCCAGCGATGTCATATGCCGCCCTTTGCCCGTAAACGCAAAAGAAGAGGTAATAACCATAATGGTTAACCACCACCAACATTCCTAGTCCACATGCAGCGAATGTATGAGTTGAAATGGAGTCACACTTGGCCCAAAAAAAGCCGAGACCGTACGCCGGGCCTCCAACCACTGTCACACCCTCTGTCTCCGCCTCCTCCGCACCACCCAAGCGTTCCTCATCTGTCCATGTCTCTCAGAGTCATGATCAGTGGATCAGCCTCCGCTTCAGCCCTTCACCATCGCCTAGTACCATCGACACCACCAGAGACCCATCCTACCCCCCTTCTCCTTCCGCCAGTTTTGACGACATTGCACGCCGTACAGCGGCCAGTCTAGCAGCCAGCCTTCTGTCTTCCAGTTGGGAGCAGAATAAACACTTTAACCAGTACCATCCCAAAGCCAAAATCCTGAATTTCGGCATGCCATGCATTTGGCCTTGGAACTGTTGCCTTTCCGTCTGGTGTGACACAGATGGGTTCCAGTCACGTCATGCCCTTGCCTGCCCCCAATACCAGATGCCGAGCAGGCATTTCTTTGCCAGAAAAGGCGACTACTGCTCTGGCCATCCACATATCTCTAAAATTACAAATCTCGTAGTCTGGCATCTGTGGCCGAAAAGTCCATCTTACACCTACAACAGGACTAGTTAGCACGGCCAAGGCCGCTATATCTCTGTGACAGCTCACTTGGTGAGCTGGGTGGATGTCCCTGGGGTGACGGTGGCTCTCAGGCTCGGCGCACGCTCTTCAAACCTGCAGGATGGTGCAGGGTTTCTTTCCCCCAAGGTCCACTGGTGGCATCACGTGCCCAGAGAAACCAGCTCCGTGTTGAAAATAATCCTGTCTTGGAGACCGTCCACACACCCCAGGTCATGAGCTGTGACGGCCTCACCGCAACGAGACGACTCTGGCTTGGTGACAAGAACCTTGTGCCAGCAAGGAGGTGTGCGATAACGGGATGAAAAATCTGCTGGTCGCCCTTAATATCGGTAGTGGAGCACATCCATTCCCTGGCACATGTCAATGGAACCTTAGTCGTCAGAAAATGTCAAAAAGAGCCACCGGGTCCTGGACTAGCCTGCTGAGGAAGGGCTCGAAGTCTAGTTCGCACTTCCGCCGTTCGGCGACCCTGCTTTCGTCCCTCTGGCTGCGTTGCAGCAACAGCTCGTCCGTCTCCCGTGCAACATCTTTAATGTTGACTTGGGGCAACACCTGAAATCACCCTCCACATGCTCCATCGCTTGTGGCAGCAGCGCAATTCCATTACGCAACGAAGTGACACAAGGCATGACAAGCATCGGTGCGGACCTCTGGTGTTGATGCCACCGAGAGTGGACGGCAGAGAAAGAGCACTGCACCATCCTAGCCATATTTTGAAGAATCCACCAAATGTCAGTGCGGACAATGCCTTGTCAGCATGAGCATTGAGGAGATCTTAGATTCTGGAACTAACGTTGGACACTCTTAGAAACAACATGTCCCGCCAGCGACGAGAGGAGACGGACACAGATGCGGACACGGAGTCCTTTCTCTCCGTCAAATCCACAGGCCGACAGTTTCACAATTTTCATCGGGGTTTCCTTCATTAAGGCAGTGGTTCGGGGTCCAGAGCTATGCAAGGTGGCCAACCAGCTCTCAGGAGCATCATCACAGGCAAGACAGGGCTGTGTTAAGCTGTGCCGATGCATCGGAGAGGAGGAGGAGGTGTAGGAGGAGGAGGAGTATGAGGTAATCTAGACAACCGATGTTTACCGACGTCCCAGCCTTGGAAAGAGGTAGGCGCGAATTGATGGCGGAGGTAGGAAGTAAGAGGAAAGATCAGTTTGCTAGTGCCCCTCGACCCAGAGGCTTGGTGGAAATCAAGTCTGTCCATTCTCTCACAAGAGTGCTTGGATGCTCCATTTCCTCCCAACATGATCCTCTGCATTAAGGCCATCAAAATGAACAACAGTTACTTGGTGGCCACCCGCCTGATCCCCGGTCAGCGAACAAAACTCAGCACTTTACCTCCACCCACGCAAATAGAGAGGTAAAATGCAGGAAATGGAGACGCTTGCAGATTGAATCCACTGGATGACATCTGTGCGTCTGCTTCACGTTCCCACAAATGTCACGTGGAACAACATCAGCGAAGTGACAGCAAGTAGATGTGCCAAAAGCGTACGGCAGGCAGCAGGCAAGGTTGGCAGAATCCTACCTGGGTGACCTCTGGCAATTTTTGTTTACCACCCACCAACCGCATGCATTCAGGGCAACACATCCAACACACAGAGACCATCTTAAGATCATGGTGCACGGCTATCTGCGTCTCAACACCAATGTTTTTGTATTGATCGGACCCAATAGACATCTGGGTATCCAAAATGATGAATGGCCCGGCTGGCTCGTCACGCCATAGAGGTGTTTTCCTGCCCAAGCAGCCAGCGTCATATCTGAGGCGACCTTTAAGCACACTGAGAGTCATTACAGACAAACGCAACCGGCTTTCCACAGAATAATGTGGATTGTTTGAACTTTTTCATCAGATGAACTTCAGGTATGGATCCTGATGATGTTGGTGGCCCCCAATTGCCGAGGTCACCCGATTAGTTGCCGGTCTAACTTCACATTCCTCAACAAACAGTAAATGGTCCTCTTGAAAAATGTATTGTTAAAAGATCATATCTTACTGCAATTTTTATTCTCAGTTCCCAAAAGATCATTTTTTTGGTTTTGCGGTGAGGAGACCTGTAAAAAGTGACCAGCAAGTTTCATGAAACACCGTATGACCCTTTACTCACTTTATCATTAAGAAGTTTTTCCGCATTGTCAATGTTTTTGAGGTCAAGTTGCTGTTAGATACAGATATAATTATGGTCCTTTGGAACAGAAAATGTGGCTTTTAAGTGGCATTTCTCACCTCACAATTTTTAATAGTGACAGAGAAGTCTATTAAATTATTTGGAGTCCATGTTGCTGTGAGATACAGCAAAAAATCATGGTCCTTTGGAACAGAAATGTGGCTTCTGAGTGCATTTCTCCTCACAAATTTTTAACAGTGGGCTGAGTAAGTCATTTTTATGATTTTGGTCTGCTACTTTGAAATGCAGCAAGTACTTACAGGTCCTATAATAAAAAAAATGCTGTTTCAAACAACATTTGGTTTTTTTCACAATTGTCCAAAGTGGCTCAAGGGTCATGCTTATGAATTTTGGGGAATTTTGCTTTGAAATGCAGCTATAGACTACAGGACCTATTATAAAAAGGAACGGTTGGACATAACGGGGGAGGATTGGGCAAGGACGATAATGTTGTTTCTAACCGAAATTTGTGTTCTTCACAAGTTGTCCAAAGTGGCTCAAGGGTCAATGCTTGAATTTTTGGGGGCATTTCTTTGAAATCCCAGGCTAACGTACAGGTCCTATTGATAAAAAACAAAAAGTATCTAAAAGACAATTTGTTCTTCACAAATGTCAATAGTGTGCTCAAGTTGATGTGCCTGCATAAACAGGAAAGGTAGTACACTTAAAGGACACATATTGCAAAATGACTTGTTTTTGCAAATCATAACAATAGCTATCAAATCCTGTATTGATACAACCCATTTAATACAATTAAAAAAAGAGAAACAAAGACATGGAGGATTCCATCCTATTTTAAAATGTGTTTTCTAGAATTAAACTACTAAAAACTTGCATGACAAAATAGCCTGTAAAAAAATTTCTCTGAATTGTAACAAGGGAGGTACAGGAAAACTGACCAGATGTAGGTTATCTCATAGTATAATGAGTATGGAGCACGGACAAGAGAACAAAGTATCAGAACAATTTCCTCCATCACGTTGAGTAAAATAGAAAAGAATGCAAAGAAAAAGGGCACGCATGGGTGGAACAGGAGGTTTAACCACCAGTAATACCAAGTGAGAGCTCATTGTCCGCACTCATACGGAGGGGCAAGCGCTACCCAGGTCTTGGACTGTGTACTGATGAAGCTGGAGTTGCTCACACTTCCCGCTTCCGCACTCTTCTTCAGCAAGACAGTTTTATTTGTTGCTGCGTCAATCATGGCATTTTAACCTGCTTGTTAATAGATTACGACTCAGCCTGGCTCTCACCGCACCCGTTGGGGTGGGTTTTGGTTTTTTTTTTTTTGGTAACTCCCGGCCCTGGGTCATGCGTGGCACAGGACAGTATAGTCAATGTCCAGTCAACTAAATGTGAGGTGAAAGACCTCCTTTTTCCAGCACTTTATAATCTTGGTTCAGACGGTTTTAAATGACATACTGCGGTCCAGGACAGTATAGTCAATTGTCCAGTTCAACTTAAAATGGTGGTTGAAAGACTCCTTTTTTCCCGGCAACATTTTAAATCTGGGGGTCCAGGTTTAATTGTCATACTGTGGCCCAGGACAGGACATTATATGTCCAGTGAAACAAAATGGAGGTTGAAAGACTCCTTTTTCCGGCACTTTTAATCTGGGGGACAGACAGGTTAAGGTCATGCTGCGGTCCAAGTACATGGTTTGTCAATGTCCAGTTCAACTAAATGGTGGTCTGAAAGACTCTTTTTCCGGCACTTTTTAATCTGGGGGTCTGACAGGTTTAACAGGTCATACTGCGTTCCAGACAGGTATAGTCAATGTCCGTTCAACTAAAATGGTGTTGAAAGACTACTTTTTCCGGCACTTTTTATATCTGGTGTGTCAGACAGGTTAAGGGTCATGCAGCGGTCCACAGGACATGGTTTGTCAATGTCCCAAGTTCAACTAAAATGGTGGTTGAAAGACTCCTTTATTCTTCCGGCACTTTTTAATCTGGGGGATCAGACAGGTTAATGGTCATACTGCGTCCCAGTGACAGATCTAGTCCAATGACCAGTCAACTAAAATGTGGGTTCAAAGACTACTTTCTTCCGGCACTTTTTAATCTGTGGTTCATTCAGTGTATTTAGGGTCTTGCAGCGTTCGCAGGACAGTGATATTCAATGTCCCAAGTTTTAAGAAAAAAATGGTTCAAAAATACTGCATTCTGGAACTTTTTAATTTGTGGGTGATGCAGGATTAAGGTCATGCTGTGGAACAAAGACAGGGATAGTGATGGTGTATGACTTTTTTTTCTGTGGCTTTATAGCCTAAGGTTGTGCCTAAGATGTAGCAGATATCCATTTGACTGTTGTGGCTGTTAATTCCATCTTCTCCAGCCCTGTTTGGGTTCAAGAAAGAAGATGTTGATTGTCTCTCCCATATCCCTTTAATGGTCATCGCTTCATAATCGACTGCTCACTATCGAAAACCTTATCGATGGTGGTCCGACTATCGAGCAATCGCCCATGTCGAAGCAACGTAATCGCTCAACACTAATCCCGACCTTTAGGGATTGTATAGATGAATCACCATCAATCACGTATCGTCGAGGTAGAAATTTGAGGGACCAATGGTCAACACCATTTTGTACCCCCCAAAAAAGAGATTGTGTCTTCTATGGCCTAAATGGTTCTTACAAATGTGAATTGTATCTTTCTGTGATTACATGAAAAGACCCTAAATTCACCGATGATTATTGGTACCAAAGCTTCATATCAAACAAGTTTATTAACTGAAAGTCATCTTTTGTTGGTCTATCAGGTACATTAATTGTTTTACTGAGATATGTGGGCGCAAAACCACGAGAGAACTCTGTCGGAGATTGGGGAGCATATAGGAGATGTCGCGGCACCAGAGGGATACACCTATTGCTTGACACGTACACTCCATCCACAATGGTAACCCCGAGTGTTTGAAATGGAGGGGTATAGATCATATTGTTCCCATTTTGAGACGTGGTAATCAAGGCTTGCTACTACTACAAAAAGAATGCTACTGGACATTTACATTGAACACTAGGGCCCCTTGCGGTCTCAACGACCAGTTGGATTTCAGTAGCTATTTCTGAGATCATCTTTAAGTATACTATGTAGAAAAATATACACTCAGGGATTCTCTCGATGTGTTGCTTATACCTAAGCATTACATTGAGTTAAATGTTTTTTTACATGTTTCTTACATGTGTCTATAGCTGTAATTAATATCTCCTTTTTTGTATGTGTCTATAGCTTTAATTAATAAACCCCTTTCTCTACATCTAGCTTGCTTCAAATTAACATCTCCCCGTTATACGTCTATTGGTGCATATTTATGCACTATCTATGCTGATTGATTCATTACAATACCATATGCCTTTGGTTGGGCTTATTTAAAGGTGATCGCCTGTTTCCTGCCACTAAATGTCACCCCTCATGCTTTTAAACAGCGCTATACCAGTCATTGGTGTAATCGCTGTCTCCCAGCGTGTCCCTGATTCAAAGCGGCGATGCGCGGAATCTGCGCATGCGCTGTTACCATGGACGCGCTCCAAAACTAGTTACTATCCGCGGCCGTACTATACTACATCACGAGAGCGTCGCTGTTGCGCGCACATAAATCCCATGCATGTACTGGTCCTCGGCGTCTTCTACTGACAGCCGATGCTGCGCTGTCCTGACAGGGCGGGAGACGGACCTCATCAAGATATGCAGTAAGTCCATAGAGAGTGTTTCTCTACTTACAAGCTAACATTATCTTTTTGAATCACTCATTGTGAGTCTTTCTATTTTCTTTTTCCCTAACAGCCTGGTGACTAACCTTTTATATGGATTACTAAGACCTATTGACATGGGTGGTATGTAGAAAATTAAATTCACACCAGAACCTCGGTATCCATTTATGAGTTTTCATTGAAGGTACTATGGGTACTCTGATCCAATTGTCATTTCTGTGATCGACTGATATCCTATTTCTGTCTCTTTACTTCATTTATCTATATACATTCTTCCAACTGTCCTCTGAGGAAACCAATTATGCAAGTAATGGATGGTTGAAACATGTTGGGACGAGATGTTTGGCAGAGACAAGATTTTAAAATAGGACTAATATATCAGGGTTCCCTAGTTTAGGGTTAGGTTCCGGACAGGAGCGCCCTTATCAGGGCGACTACCCTGTATCTATTTGGTGTTAGGATAGGGTTTAATAGCATATCACTATTAATTTTTGAACACTTTTCTGTTCTCCCACATACTTAGGAGGAATAGAGTAATTTAGCATTTTTAATATTTGAGAGATTAAAAGTTATGTTTTAAGGCCTGTCTTTCCTCTTGTTTTTGTTGTCGGCATAAACCAGCCAATCAGAATAGGAGCGACAGTGACCCATTATATGGAGACGTATTGACCAATCAATGAAAAGGCGGGACAGTTCAAAATACAGTAAAAAAGCCAGAAAAGAGCTGATTGGTTGAGCTAGCGGGGGCTTGGCTATCCCGGCCAATCGGAGTGCGAGCTACTTTGTTCCATTGTAGTCTATGGAGAGATCTGAAAAAGAGCTAAAACTTTCTATAAACATATATCAATCAAATCTCTAACAACGCCTTTGTCGCCATCACCGGCGCTACATTAGTAATTGGGATATTGTAAATTGCCGGGAAATACAGTAATTCAAATTCTGTAAGCGCTTCTCATTGGTCGGCAAAAACCAACCAATCAGAATAGGAGCGACAGTGAACCATTATAACCTATGGAGTAGTGTTGACCAATCAAATGAAAAGGCGAACAGTTCAAAATACAGTAAAAAAGGCATAAAAGAGCTGATTGGTTGAGACCAGGCGGCAGATATGAATCCACCAATCATATGTAGTGCGTCTATTTTGAGTGGAGCAAGAAGGGCGCGATAGAAGGGCGCCCTAAAAGTTATTACTGTCTATGGGAATATTTAGTACTGTGATTGGTTGGGGGGAAGAGGGGCTCGTCCTGCTTAGCCAATCAGCGGGTGAGCTACTTATCTCATAGAGTTCTATGGGAAAAGAAATGCAGAGCGAGCTCTGTTTGTGATTGGCTAAGTTAAAATAGGCGTGGTTATTTGGGCCAATGGGAGAGCGAGCGACGCTCTTATGGATTTTCTAATGCAATCTATAATAAAACTGTACATGCCAGAAATCAAATGTTAAGACTCACGAAGTTGTACAGATCTCTATATAAAATTAACAATAATATGAGTGTAACGAAAATAAACTAATACATATTAATTCAATAAATTCATTTTTATTTCTTTATTTTCGTTAGCCCCATATTATTGTTCATTGGCTAACGAAATTTAAGAAATAAAAATGAACTGGTTGGTTTCTGCCGACCAATGAGAAGCGCTTACAGAATTTGAATTACTGTATTTCCCTGCAATTTACAATATCCCAATTCCTGATGTAGTGCCGGTCTTGGGGATAAACGCGTTGTTAGGGATTTGATTGATGTATGTTTATAGAAGGTTTCAGCTCTTTTCAGATAATATTTTACACCTAATAAAAACGATTTTTTTAAATCATACTCCATGCCTCACGGAGCTGAGAGCCGACATTTCATTGCCCCAATCTCTCCATAGACTACAATGGAACAAAGTAGCTCGCACTCTGATTGGCCGGGATAGCCAAGCCTCCGCTAGCTTAAACAATCAGCTCTTTTCTGCCTTTTTTACTGTATTTTGAACTGTCCCGCCTTTTCATTTGATTGGTTAATACTTCTCCATAGGTTATAATGGGTCACTGTCGCTCCTATTCTGATTGACTGGTTTATGCCGACCAATGAGAAGAGCTTACAGAATTTGAATTACTGTATTTCACGGCAATTTCTTATATTCCTATACCTGATGTTGCACCGGTGACGGAGACAAACGCGTTGTTATTGATTTTATTTATGTATGTTTATAGAAGGTTTTAGCTCTTTTACAGAGAATATTTTACACTTAATAAAAACGATTTATTTACTAATGCTCCATGCCTCACGGCGCTAAGATTTCAGTGCCCCCATCTCTTCATAGACTACAATGGGACAAAGAAGCTCGCGCTCTGATTGTCTGGGATAGCCAAGCCCCCGCTAGTTCAGCCAATCAGCTCTTTTCTGCCTTTTTTACTGTATTTTGAACTGTCCCACCTTTTCATTTGATTGGTCAATACTACTCGATAGGTTATAATGGTTCACTGTCGCTCCTATTCTGAGTCTGGCTGGTTTCTGCCGACCAATGAGAAGCGCTTACAGAATTTGAATTACTGTATTTCCCAGCAATTTCCAATATCCAAATTCCTGATGTTGCGTCGGTGACGGCGACAAACACGTTGTTAGGGATTTTTATTTATGTATGTTTTTAGAAGGTTTGAGCTCTTTTTCAGATAATGTTTTACACCTAATAAAAACGATTTTTGGAATCATACTTCATGCCTCACGTAGCTGAGAGCTGTGTACTGTTGTAACAGTCGACCTACAGCACATTTTGCCCCATTCCATTATGTTCTCGCTTCACTTCGCCTCCTCTGGCTCATTTAGACCAGCTTCAACTAGGTCTACCTGTCGGAGCTGTCGAGCGCTGCAATGCCGCGATCATGCCTCGGAGTATTCGAATGTGGTACGTCCCGCCCCAGAACACCCACTCCGCGCCCATTGCACGCCCCTTCATGTTAGGCGCATCCGAAAGTGGCAAAAGTTTCGCCTAACACCGCATCACTGCGTCCGACAGGGAATTCGGATCGGTGAGGCGTCTTTTTCGCCAGAAAACAGGCGCAATTCCTGATCATACATGTCGCCCTAAGGGTGACATGTCCCATTAGGGCTGCGCCATTTTTTGGTGTATTTTGCGCCCAAAAACTATTGACGCCCTATTCTCTATATAAGTGAACTGTAGTACACCAAAACTAGGCACATGTTCCGCCAACCACAACACATTTGAATGCACCTAAAGTAGGCACATCAAATATGCTAACGATGATATGCTATGTGCCTAGATTAGGCGCATCAATTTTACTATGCAAGGTATATCAGATGCCAGATTTTTGACAGGTTCATTCATTCAGGTGCACTATACACTCATTTAATGCATCTTTAAAACGACTTGGTGGTGCCTCTTTTCTGACAAGTTGCCCTAAGAACCTCAACATTCTAGGTCTCAGAGCTATGTATGAACTATATTATTTGGATAATAAAGAATAAAACAAAGTGCTTTTATTTGATTATTTAAGAAAAGGTGAAGTTGTGAAAAGACAAAATTAAAAGGAAAAACATTATTCTTTTTGGAATTTCTAGCTGCCCTTCTTTCGTGCATGAGAGGAGGATCATACGATACAGATTTTTTTTTTTCATCAACACAGTGTGCATGGAAATTACAGGGTCCTTCCAGTGACTCATTCAACTCCCTTTGATGTTTTTTCTGCTAATCTGAGCTTTTTCTGTTCTGTATGTGGCCTTCCTCCTTTTGCAGCTTAATAGCAACATTTCCTGTTTTGAAAGCTGTTTCCCTTTTCCTTGTCAAACTACATATCAAGAATTCTTTGCTGTGCTTTGTCTGTTTTCCTATATCCAATATCAATAATTGTGCACTCGCCCTTTTTCTTACCTCATGTTGAAAGCTTTGGAAGGCAGGACTAAAGCAGGGTGGCTTTAAAGGCTTCCTTTAAAAAAGCCAAACCCCTTGGTCACCTGATCTCCTGGTCTGGACACAGTGCTTATTCCTGTATATGAAGGGACAGAAACACTGATCTTCCTGTTAACAAACAGCTGATGTAGAACTGCAGGAAGCCCACAGAAAATGTAATGTTTTTTCAATGGATGACCCTGTTTTTAACCAGAGAAGTTTGTAGCTGGGATCTTCACTCCCTAAAAATATGGAGGCCTGAACAGACACCAAGAGAGGTAACATATTAGAGTAGATCCCATCTGTATTGAGGTCATCTTTCCGTGGTAGATGGGCCTTTAAAGTTTTGATCAAACATGTAGACTAAGAACCTCAAATTTCCATGTATCTAAAGAAGCAGAAATGCTTTTTCAAAAAATTCCCATGTTTCCTATGATTGTTTTTTTTAGTAGTTATTGAGTGCTGATGATATTATGTTGTGTTTGCATGACCCTTTAAACTAACATTGCCCATTTAATCATAAAAACTTAAATTGCCTTAAATTCCTTCAAGAAAGAAAGTATATATACACTACACACAAAATATTAGGAATATTTGACTTTTTGTTAAAATTTCCGGATGAACAAACATAAAGCTTGTTGATTATTTTTTTCTTAAATGAACTAAATGAGACCATGTCTTAACTTTAGATGCACATGTCCAACTGTTCAGTGTCTCAGTACATAACTTGCTGATATCTAACAAGGAGCTTTATGACAAAATTAACAACAAGTGTTTGATCCCTGAATCGCCCAATACATTTAGAGAATCAACTTGAACTGGGATGTAAACAGTCTTCCTCATCATGCTGTTCACACCATTAGACCAAGACAACACCTCACAATTGATCAACAGTACCTCGCCATTGCGAGGCTTCAAGTAGAATGCTATCAGACGGATGTGGCCCCTGAGCTTAGAGTTTCACAGTGTGTCATCAGCAGGTTGTAACAGATATACAGAGAGACTGGAAGAGTCCCAGTAAGACAAAGAAGTGTAAACAATGCCCTGTGTAACCTGATGATGAATGCCACACAACTTCAGGCACGTTTAAAAGAGATGAGAGATAACCAAGTGTGATGTCAGACCTTTCATGACCGTTTACATCAGCGTGTTCTTCATGTTAGATGAACTAAGCACACCACCGGACACAGGCATCATCAGGTTTTTCATGGGAGAGAGAGTATCTACGCTGGATGAGATATCAGTGGTCCTCAGTGCTGTTCAGTGATGAAAGTTGATTCACTCTGAGCAGAAATGATGGGCACCAACGATGCTGGAGAATTTAAGGAGAGCGCTATAAATCAGCCAGGTCAAGTACACATGCCAGTCGTCTAGCACGCAGGCCATGCTGATGTAAATAGTTACGAATGGCCTACGTGACACTTGGTTGCCTCTCACCTCCCTTAAATGTGAGTGAAGTTGTGTGGCATTCATTATCTGGTTCTGCAGGGCATCAGGGTGTAATGTAGCCAAAAGATGTGCACTTCTTTGTCTGTGAATCTTCCATTGTCTCTGTATCTCTGTTGCAACCTGCTGATGACACTCTGTGACACCCTAAGCTCAGGAGCCACTTCCATCTGAGAGAATCCTGCTTGAAGCCTCGCAAGGGTAAGGTACTGTTAATCAATTGTAAGGTGTGGTCTCATGATGTCAAAAGTACTGAAACATTGAACAGTTGGACATGGGGAATTTTAAAGTTAAGAGATGATCACATTTAGTTCATGTAAAAAAAAAAAATTCAAGAAATTTTATATTTATCCTGAAATTTTAACCAAAAGCCAAATATCCCTACCTTTTTGTGAGTAGTGTATATATGTGTATTGTTCTAAAACTAAGGGATATTTTATCATACTGTATTTATTGCACAATTTGAAAATATTTGAAAAAAGCTGACTGCTAACCTTCTAGACTTGTTGCTGTCGGAATCCTTTATATGACTAGAAAGTAATTACTTTTGTTAGAAATGTTTGTATGAGCGCTGATACCACAGCACAATATACTCAAACTGCTGCACTTCAATGAATATTTAATGGTGAGAGGAATGGCTTTTTCAAGCATCTACCCTGCCAGGAATGATATATCACCAATTAATCAATGTGATTTCTAATGCTTAAGTCTTTGAAGTTCTTGACCTAAACAAATAAAATATTAACATCGTCCCCATCAGCATCTTGAATTTTCTCTTCCAATGCATCCTGAAAGAAATGCTGTGTCTTGTGTTCAATAACAGAAGAGCCTGAGCTACAGAAGTAAGAATCAGCTGAGTGGTGGATACAACACATTAGCACTTAGATGTTCTGGTTGGACATTATCTAATCTTTTCATCGGATATGTATGGATGCAGAGCACTGGCTTTCAATTTCTGGCTCCTCAATGCTTGTGAAATGATAACGTTCAGCATGCCGTGACAAGATACCAATGATCTAGGAAAATGATTAGCAACATTTTCTACAAAATAGCTTAACAAAACTGCTGAAATTAGGATCAGCTGATTTTTTTTTGTGCATGTAAAGACCCTGTCACTTCACATGTTGGGGCTATGTTGTTGCTATCCATCAGGATACCTTATTCAAAGTATCCCTATGGATACCATGGCAGAGTTATAGGTGTCCACAGAGAACATGTAGTCTTTTTTGGACTATGTTTGCTTGTTTGCTCTATTTTGCTTAAGTATTAGCTTTATTTGCTGGACACAAAAGCTTTGTCTTCTAAGCTTTTGTGACCGACACACAAAGTGAAAAATAGAGCAAACACAGTTCAAAAGAGACTACTGTATGTTTACCTTATAGTTTCCGAAGGCTTCACCAAAGTCCCATCAAGAATTTTATTCGAGGTTCCTCGACAGATAGCAGCAATATGGCCCCAAAATGTGATATAATTGGTGCCTTACAGGATGGGCCACATGTATGAAAACTATTTAGGTCTAAAACTTTTAAACCTTAAGGGCTCGTTCACACGGCTGATTTGGGCATCCGTCTCTGTCATTACGGTAATCCATAGTTCTCATAGAGAACTATGGTTTCCGTCTCCTGACATGTCAATTATTTACAGCGTGTACGCGCCGTATATAATGACTGTCTATGGGGCCGGCGAGCTGCCGGCCCCCCGCCCCCGCTGCGCGGCAGCCGGCGTAATTGTGGGGCAAAATCCGTCCCTGCAATTACATCGGCACTAAGCCGTGTGAACTAGCCCTATCAGTTTTCATACATGTGACCCGATACGTTTACCAACTGAGACAAGTTTGGAAATGTCATGGGTGGATGTTTGTCTCATGTTACCTGCCCCCACTGTTTAATACTACAAAGAGATATTGATACTTCCACAAACACCATATTACTTCATCTTCTGGATTAGATCTTCATTCTGATATCTCATTAAATATAGTGGGACTGCATAATTACAGTGACAGAGGAGTCATAATGTTCCCTTTCTCAATAAGCAGTTTTTTTTGAATGAATGACTTGGCAGTGTCATTGGCACATACCGCTTGGTGGCACATGAAGTCCTTTCAGGATCCATAGGTGCTTTGAGTGTTACTATATAGTGTCACTGTATGGCATTACATTCTCTCATAGAAGCTTCTATATCTCTATGATAAGAAATGTGATGGTGCCTGTGAAGAATCCTAAAATTCACTTCTGTGATTCTCCACAAAAAGACGTAGATCAGAGGTCCAGTATCAGTGCCGTATTCAGGGCAGTTCTTAGGCTAAATTTCACTCAGGGCAAGGTGAAGAAATTCCCCACTCTCCCCGCGTAACATAATGCACCAGAATGAGACACATTCCATCAACATAAACCAAAGCCAAAATATACAAAAAGCTTTAACACAATGTGCAAGGCCGTTCCTTGGGGCCGCCCACCCACTCGGAATAACAGATCAACGCAGTTGTGTAAGTATTGCAGCCTGTGGCTTCAAGGAGCACGGCCGCCTGGCTCTGCACACAGTATCCGGATGCTGAGTACTCAGCATTAGGACTGAGTGGGCGGAGTGCAGAGACAGCGTCGGCACGGCTCACTGTGCTGCAGGAGGTCTGCCTGGGTGGGTTCAGCGAGCACAGCTTCTGTGCTACAACTGTGTGGTGCTTATAGTCCTCCTGTGCAAATAGGCAGCCCTTCTGTGCCTGATTGCGCGTGACAAAGATCGTCAGGTCAGAGAGTAGGTGCAGGGGGAAGGGCTCAAAGCATCGGAAGCTCAGTTCCTTGCCATGTGCTAGGCCCTTCCCACACCTAACAGCAAGTAAGTTGTACTGTCACACAGAGGTGTAATGACCCCTGCAGCCAGGCAGCGCCGGCTCGGAGCGCCCACCGAGGGGACCAGTGTTTCCTCCACGGCGGGCTCCGAGTCCGGGCGCCAGTCTGTGGCGCATGTTCAGGGGCCGCAACGGTCGCATCTGTCACAGACCCAGCCATGCAGCCATCACGGCCGCCACCTGCACCGCGCGGTGCAAGTAGCGGCCGAGGCTGAACAGCCAGGATCTTGTGATCCCGGTCGTTCAGCTCCCAGGAGGCCGCGGGGCAGGTGCGCAGTGTGATGACGTCATCGGCGCCTGTTCCGCGGCCCGCACTCGGGTGAGAGCAGCCACTCCGGACGAGGAGAGAAGAGGAAGCAGAAGCAGAGACTTCAGGTAAGTATTATTATTATTATTATTTTTTTAAACTACATTCTGGCCCTGTCTGCCTTTATACATGCCCTGCCTGCCTACCTATATACATGCCCTGCCTCCCTACCTATATACATGCCCTGCCTGCCTATATACCTGCCTGCCTACCTATATACATGCCCTGCCTGCCTATATACCTGCCTGCCTACCTATATACCTGCCTGCCTATATACATGCCCTGCCTGCCTATATACATGCCCTGCCTGCCTATATGCATGCCCTGCCTGCCTATATACCTGCCTGCCTATATACTTGCCCTGCCTGCCTATATACTTGCCTGCCTGCCTATATACTTGCCTGCCTACCTATATACTTGCCCTGCCTGCCTATATACTGGCCCTGCCTGCCTATATACTGGCCCTGCCTGGTTACATACTGGCCCTGACTGCTAATTACTGTCCCTACCTGACTGATTGCTAGCCCTTCCTGGCTACATACTGGCCCTACCTGGCTAATTTCTGCCCCTGGCCCTACCTGGCTAATTTCTGGCCCTACCTGGCTAATTACTGGCCCTACCTGGCTGATTACTGGGGGCAGCCCTAGCTACCTGGCTGATTACTGGGGGCAGCCCCAGCTACCTGGCTGATTACTGGGGGCAGCCCCAGCTACCTGGCTAGTTACTAGAGGCAGCCCCAGCTACCTGGCTAGTTACTGGGGGCAGCCCCAGCTACCTGGCTAGTTACTGGGGGCAGCCCCAGCTACCTGACTAGTTACTGGTGGCAGCCCCAGCTACCTGGCTAGTTACTGGTGGCAGCCCCAGCTACCTGGCTCGTTACTGGGGGCAGACCCAGCTACCTGGCTAGTTACTGGGGGCAGACCCAGCTACCTGGCTAGTTACTGTGGGCAGCCCCAGCTAACTGGCTAGTTTCTGGGGACACCCCCAGCTACCTGGCTAGTTACTGGGGGCAGCCCCAGCCACCTGGCTAGTTACTAGGGGCTATCCAAGCTACCAAATTAATGGAGGAAGGACATGTTTACCTACCAAAAGGGGGGAGTCTACCTATTTACATGCCACTTATCAGACATTTTTTAATTTCTAATTTTTAGGGTCTAACATACGCTGTTTGAGGTACAATTAATAACTTTTTACTGTGTAGGGCACTATTACTATTTGGGGCTCTATGGATAGGGAGCTTGTACAAATTTGGGAATTGATAGGAAAGTGCTGGAAAAGAGAGGAGTCTAAGATGTATTTGTGGTAAATTCTACAGGGGCGAGTAGTGACTGGGAGAAGAAGACATTGCATGCTGTACCGGACAGAGAATAAATGAAAAGAACAACTCATCAGGGAAGACATAATGAATGTTTGGGTAGATGGAGAAGAAAAGGAGAAGAGAACAACTCCCATCAGCGATGACGTCTCCTGTGAGTCCCTGCTGTCAGGGGTCATTTTACTTCTGTGTTGAATCAGTGCTGTATTCATGTGATGGTGACCTGATTACTGGTGATGTGATTGGTGGGTTGTAGCTTATGTTGGTGCTTATGTAGTGTCAGTGTGGGCTTGTCCCGGATTGTAAAGCAAGTGCACACCTGACTCTGAGGAGGGGTTTCTCTGCACCACATTTTCTTTCTTGCTTGTGTTTAGGCTACTTTCACACGGAGCAGTTTTGGTGCATTTTTTTATGTGGTTTTTTTGCAGAAATGTACAGCATTAACTGCTCTGCCTTTCTGCACAAAAACGCACCAAAAACACATAAAAAATGCTCTGTGTGGAAGCACCTTTATAGTGTAGTTTATTTTAGAAAGTGGCGAGGTGCGAGAACAAGGGCAATTTTTTAAGCGTATATTGTATGTGGGCTGGTGGAGGCTTAGTGCCAGGGCTGATTTTTATTCCCAGTCCGGCCCTGCCTGCAGCACCTTTGCTACTTTGGGAGACTGCATGACATGGAATCAGCTTAAAATGTAAGTCTATGTCTGTCTGTGTATAGGGCAGTTCACACAGCAGTATTTGCTTGTGTTCTAGGTACCTGTCGACATACCATAAAGAAAGGTACTTGGATGGATACCACGAGGTAGCTACTGTGGCCCCTTAAGGATTAATAGAGCAAGCTATATTTGCTCCGTGTCCCAGCAGTATACGCTTTCCCTGTAGTCTACCATGTTCTTGAGTCCCGCAGTGAAAGCGCATACCACTGCAAAATAGAACACCCTCCCAAAAAAATATCATTAGTATAGCTGCATCCATAAAAATTTGGTCTACTAAAACATAACATTATTTATCCTACACATTGAAAAAAAAAACTAAGGGCGACATGTATGAACGGGATTTACGCCTGTTTTCTGGCGAAACCTGCGCCTCACCGGCCTGAATCCGCTGTCGGACGCAGGGATGCGGTGTTAGGCGCAGCATTGCCACTTTCATCTGTGCCTCACATGAAGGGGCGGGCAATGGGCGCAGTGTGGGCGCGGTGTAGGCGTTCCGGGGCGGGACACAGCGCGCTCAAAAACTCTGAGGCATGTACGATCGCGAGTCGGCAAAGTGCGGCGCATTGCAGCGCTCGTCAGCTCCGACAGGCAGACCTGGTTGATTCTGGCCCTAAATGACCCGGCGGGGGCCCAAAGTGAACAAGGAAACGGAACATGCGAGGAAGCATACAGAAGATGCATAGAAATTAGGCCCCTCAAGCGCCGTGAGGCAGGGAGTTTTTATTCCAAAAAAAATGCCTTTAAAAAAGGCAAAAAAACTTTTCTCAGAAAAAGAGCTCAAACCTCAAAAATAAAAAAAAAAATTTAAAAAAAAATCATTTTCCCAAAAAAATCTAAATGGCGCAACATCGGGAAATTTAAAGGATTTTGGGGAAATTGCTGGGAAATCAAGTAATTCAAATTCTGGAAAACCCCCCTTTTCCCTAAATTGGTCCCCATAAACCAGCCAATCAGAATAGGATTGACAGTGCCCCATTAAAACCTAGGGAAAACTATTGCCCAAATCAAAATCAAAGTGGGAAACAGTTAAAATACATTTAAAAAAGGCAAAAAAAAGGGGTTTGGTTGAGCAAGCGGGGGCTTGGCTATCTGGGGCCAATCGGGAATAGGAGCAACAGGGCCCCTTTATAGCCTAGGAGAAGTTTGAACCAATAAAAAATAAAAGGGGGGGACAGTTCAAAAAAACAGAAAAAAAGGCAGAAAAAAAAGGCTTTTTGGGTTTGGGAACGGGGGGGGGTTTTTGCTATCCCGGGCCTTTCAGAGCGCGGCTCCCTTCCCCCCATTTTTACCCTTTTGGAAGATCGGCGAAAAATGAAATTTGGCTCTCAGCGCCTTTGCGGCGGAGTATGATTAAAAAAAACTTTTTTATTATTTTGTAAAACCCTTCTGGGAAAAAAGAGTTTAAAACCCTTCATAAACAATAAAAAAATTAAATCCCAACCCAACCCGCGTTTTTTCCCCCAGGGGGGGGGGGGCCCCCCTTTACTTCAGGTTTTTGGGAAATTTTTTGGGGGGAAAATTTGCCGGGGAAAAAACAGTAAATTAAAAATTGTTTAAGCTCTTCTGATTGGGTGGGCAGAAGCCGCCAATCAGAATAGGAGTGAAAAAACCCCCATTAATCCAAAGGAGAATTTTTTAAACCAATCAAAAACAAAGGGGGGGCATTTAAAAAATTTTACAGAAAAAATGAAAAAAAGGGAGCTAAAGGGGTTGAGTTTGCGGGCCTTGCCAAACCCCACCCAAATTTCAGAGCGCGAGCTACTTCCCCCTTTGAAGTTATGGAGAATCGGCGCAAGCAATCTCGGCGCCCCAGCGCCGTGCGGCAGGGAAAGGGGTGAAAAAAAAAATCATTTTTTTTAAAGTGTAAAACATTATAGATAAAGCGCGGGAAAACCCCTTCCCTCAAAAAATAAAGCAGTTAAATCCCGAAAAAAGGGTTTTTGGTTCCCCCCGAGGAACCGGCGCTCCCATAAGGAATTGAAATAGAAAAATTTGGGGGGAAAATACAGTAAAAAAAAATTTTTTTTAAGCTCTTCTGATTGGTCGGCATAAACCAGCCAAACAGAATAAAAAGGGGACAGGGGCCCCTTTTCTAACCTTGGAGGAGAATTGGCCAATCAAATGGGGAGCGACAGTGGCCCTTTTAAACCCTTGGGGGGAGAATGGACCAATCAAATTGGAGCGACGGCCCCCATTCTAACCATGGAAAAATATTGACCAACCCATATTAAAAGGGGGGGGGAAAAGGTTTCAAAAATACAGAAAAAAAAGGGCAGAAAAGAAAAGATTGGTTGAAGCGGGGGGGGGGCTCGTTCCACCCTTAGCCCAAACCGGGAGCGCGAGCTTTTTTCTCATAGAGTTCTAGGGGGGAAAAAGGAAAATTCAGAGCGAGCTCTGTGTTGGGGGTTTTAGGGTTAAAAGAGGGCCCCGGCCATTTTTTTGGCCCCAAATGGGAGGGGGGGCGACGCTCCTATGGGTTTTCAAAATGAAAATTCGAAAAAAAAACGTAAGGGCCCGGGAAAAAAAATGATAAAAACTACAGAATTTGTCCCGATCTTATATAAAATAAAATAATAAAAAGGGGTTAAAAAAAAAAAAAAATTTTAATTCACAAAAATCAGGGTTTATTTTTTTTTATTTTCGTTACCCAAAGGGTTTCAATAGTATTGGTGAAACCCGAAAATAAAAAAAATACAAATGTTTTTTAATGAATTAAAAAATTTTTTTCTTTACCCCTTATTATTTTTTCATTTTTAAAACAGATGGGGAAAAATTCTGTAGTCTTACCCTTTTGGGGTTTTTGGGCCTTTTTAACAGTTTTTATTTCAGTTTGCATTAAAAAAAAACCCATGGGAGCGTCGTTTCGCTCCCCATTGGCCAAATAATTTGGCCTTTTTAACGTTACCAATCACGGACTCGCTTGAAATTTCTTGATTCCCAGCTGGTTTTACACACGGAAGATTACCCCCTTTAAAATGGGAAAGAAGAGAAAAAAAAAATCCCTAAAATTGCCCTATTCTAAACCTCCTCAAAGAAAATTTTGGAGTAAATCGCCCCGATAAGGGGGCCCCAAAGGGATTCTAACCCAAAAAAATGGCCTATTTTTTCCCTTTAAAAGGGCCCTTTTGGGTTAAATGGATGGATATGGTAGATATAACAAGGGGGATATAAAGATTGGGGTTCTTTTTGTTCAACTGTGATTGGATTCGAAAGGGAAAAAAGGTCTTTATTATTGGTATTGCCTTTTTTGGGGAAATTTTGGGCCCCAGCATACAGAAAGAATATCAAGTCCCTGGTGGGAAGACAAGGGGTTAGAAAAAATTTTTTAAAAGGGTAATATAGTTCCAAAGGGGGTTTTCGGTTTTTTTTACCCGTCAAACCTGGGAACTAATCGTGTAACCCCCTCTGTTGTTAAAAATGGAGAAGGAAATTAACAGAAAGCTCCAAATTTGACGATGCAATTGCTGCTTGAGGAGGAGAGGGCGGTATTTTTTTTATTTTCCCGCTAAGGTTCTCAAAATCAAATTTATCAATCTCAAAATTAAAACTAGTCGGATTTTCAAAGGGCGTGAATTTCTGCTACAGAACTCAAAATTGGGGAAAAAATCAGGGGGTGATTAAAGATCGCAAGCACAAGCAGTTTTATGTGATTTTTGGAAATTTAAAGAGAAAAAGGAAACATATCCCAATTTTTTGGGTGATCAAAAAAACTAAAGAAACTGAATTTTTTTCCCCCCTAGAAACCCGAATTTTTCTGAAATTTTGGGGGCCAGACATCAAGGGGGTAATTCAGGATTTCCCCCCCTTCAAGGGGTTTTGGCGAGATAGAGGCAAGGGCAAAAAGGCTTCTCCTTTGGGTTCCCGAGGCTCTGGTTCAAACACGATCTGATTTTCTTCCTTTTTTTAAAGGGTAAACAGAGGAACCCATATATCCTAAGAGGGAACCCGGTTTTTCAGCAAAAAACAGAGGAAATAGTAGAGGATAAAAATACCATCAAATTTAAATTTTTCGGCCCCAAAATTATTTAAAGGAAGATAAAAGGTCTTCCTTAGAGGGCTTTCTTTTGTTCCAACAACTCGGTTTGACTCATTTAAATGGGCAAAAGATGTCAACTTATTTATACGCAAAAATTAATTTGGGAAAAATTTTTCAAAATGAAAGAAAGACAGGGGGGCCGACCGTTTGGGGGTTACTGAGGAGGGTTTTATGGGGGAAATTAAACTTTGTCAGGGTTTTTAGAGGAAAATATCCATTATGGTTTCCACCAATTTAGCACCCAAAATGTCAGGATGCCTCCGAAAATTTTTGGGCTGTCCAAAATTGGGCATCTTTTTAAAGTTTGGTTAACCGGAGAAATTTAAAAGGGGCTCAGGTGAGATCAGGGTGGAGAAAAATCTCTCACATCTAGAAATGGGGAAACACTTTTGAAACTAGAAAAAAGATCAATCTATCCTGGTTTTTAAAACCCTCTGAAAAAAGGTGGGGGGGAAAAATTGTGATTTTTACACCCCAAGAAATATATAAAAAGATTTTGTTACCAAAATTTTTTTAAGGATAAAAATTGCATTCAAAATACTGTTCCCAAGGACCCCACCCGAAAAATTTAAAACTGAAAATTGAGTCTATTGTGATAGAGGCACTTTAAAGGGCACTATATCCAATTTTTGGGAATGAAAATTTAGTTAAAAAGGGATGTCCCACAATTTTCCCAAACCTTTTTATGCCCCCCCCTAAGATCCAAAAAAGGGTTTTTAAACCCCTTGAAAAAGGGAAAACCAATATTTTCAGGTATTTGGGTCTCTAAAAATAGAATGCCCGTATATAAATTGATAGGACTTAGAGGGTTTGGGGACAAACTTTGCCCCTTTCCATTTAAAGGGGGGAAAAGGGGGTCTTTTTTTAAAGTAGAAGGCAAAACCCTTTACAAAAAAATTTTGTTAGCATCTATTTGTTGAAAACCTCTATAGCTTTTTAAACCACCAAAAAATGGGCTTAACTGCCATTTTAACATTTTGTAGTATGTGGGGAATACAGCTAAAGAACGAGGCTTTAAATTTTTTGTACTTTTTCTTTGGGCTTTAACCTCTTTTCATAATTTTTTTCCTTTTTGAATCTTTAAAAAAATTTCCACCGCCCAGGGGGGACCGCTAAAGGGGGGCCCGTTTTTGCTCCCACATATGCAAAATTTTAAACCTGGGCTGGTGGGGGGAGCGGGAAAGGTTTTTTTGTGAGGGAAAAAAAAGAATATACATCTAAATTTTGTTTTGGGGTCGTTTCATAGATGACATCTTTGTTCTGTGGGGCGGCCCCCAAAAGTACTTTTTAAAAAAATTTGTTGTGTCCCCTTTAAAAAAAATGAGATAGGTTTTAGAATTTTTCTTTTGAAAATGAGCATGGACGGATTGGCTTTTTTTGATGTGGAGTTTAGGAAGACCCTGAAAAAGGGAAACCCTTTAGTACACAATTATTTAGAAAATCTACAGCTACAAATACTTTTTCTTCATTGGGGAAAAGTCACCATCCATTTCCATTGAAGAGAGGGGTCCCTCGGGGGCCCCGTTTCCCGAGGGGAAAAAAAAACTGCTCCCCATCTAATAATTTTTCCCAAAAAGGAAGAGGAATTGGAAACCCGGTTTTTTCCCCTCGAGGGGTTTTCCCCCAAAAAGGGTTAGGGGAATTTGGGTTTTGATTATGCCAAAAAACAAAACGCTTTAAGCTCCCAGTCCCCCAAAAAAAGATAGATGGAGATGGGGAATTATTGTGAGGATTATAAGTACATTTCCCATTTATAAGGCCCTTGAGATGGAAAGTTTTTTGAGAAATCGGGAAAATCCGCAAGCAGGGGGATTTATCGTATATTGCCGAGGGGGACCCCAAATAACGTTTCCGCGAGGGGGGATCATTGAAAGGGCAGACTTTTTACAAAGTCATTTGAAAGGGCCGAGAAGGATGGGGACTTGGTTAGATAGGGGGACCAGTGGGTAAAAAACAGGTTTTGGTCACAACTGTGTGGCGGTCCCTTTTTTTGCAACGACGAAATTTTTTTTTGACTCCCAAAGGAAAAAAGTATTTTCCCGAGGGACTTTTTCAATTTTTAAAGGGCTAAGGTCTTGTTTTACCTTTTTCCAAAGTGAGTGGGCCCTCTCAAATTTCGTAGGAAAAAAAATTCGCCAAAATTTTGGGCCCTAAGGGGTGGGAGACCATTTTGGGTTATATACTTAATAGAAAGAAACAACTTTTTGCTCGCATGTGTGGGACGTTCTTTGGGGGGGATTCCCCACCCGCCTTAAGGGTTTTGATAATTGAAAAAGGGGCTTCCCTCTCCCAGGGAAAGGGTTTTACTTAATCAAAGAAAATTTTGGGGGAAGGAAGCACAATGGATATTCAGATGAAGTCTTCTGTCCGAAAAAAATTAAATGAATCAAATTTCAGTTTGGATGCTTTCGTGACTTCAAGTTAAAATGAATTGGGTGGGCTAATTGGGCTATCCCAAAAAATGTTCTTTGAAATTTTTTAGCGGGGGGGAATCAGACCTGGTTTTTGGGACTTAACCCCCAAGTTTTTTCAAATATAAACGATTGGGGAAAGGGATTAAGAAAAAAAGATAATAATAAAAATATAACATTTTTTTTTCTCTTTTTTTTCGGCATGTACTTTTCCCTGTTATACTCTCTCTTTTTTTTTTTTTTTTCATTTTTTATGTGGGTTTTGGCGTCCCCTTTTAAATTTTTTAAAAAATGACCAAAAATTCCCCCCTTGTCACTACGCAAGTAATATTTTTTGTTTGTTTTCTGTACGGCTATACTACATCTATACTTAAGTACATCTATATAGATATATTGTTTTATTATTGATTAAACACCAGTATGGGGGATAAATAGGTCAGAATGGCATGGATGCTGGTTATCTTTAATGTATTCCTATAGAACGCCGTTGTTGTGTATTTGGTAGGCACGGTGTTGCCGCTTTTCTGTGGCCAGGCGCATGCTCAGGGTCATCTCAAGACGAGGGCATGCCCAGTGGAGATTTGTGAACGCCGGCATCGTCGAGACTCATGTTGAGCGGGCGCGTGCGCGGTTTAGACAGAAATAACTGCGGCTGCAACCGGAAGAGGTCATCACAACCGGGAGACGCTGAGATCACGCTCTTACCGGCAGATGGTAAGCTGCAACATATGGCTTTGAAGCTCTATTTATAGAGGGGGCCTGGTTATGTATTAGTTAGACTCCTCTTATCATGGCGTAGCATCGTGTATTTTTGGTCCCCTCTGATGAACTGATTGATGGGGAAAACGCGTCGGGAGAAAGTTTGGGAGTAATTTTATATCTCTCTTTTTTATATCTACCATATCCTCCACTTTTACCAATAGCCTTTGACAGGGAAATATAGGCCATTTTTAGGGTTAGAGTCCTTGGGGCCGCTCTTATCGGGGCGATCACTCCAGATTATCTTTGAGAGGATTGATAATAGGGCAATTATAGGGAGTTTATTTTCTCTTCTTGCCTATTTGGAATGGGATAATCTTCTCGTGTGTATAACCAGCTGGGACTCAAGAAGCATCGGTACCGTGAGTAAAGATATCCCTCACTAGTGTTTCTTTATACCCTAAGTGGATGGTGTTATATGGTAGTATATGTGTGTATCGTTTGTATTGTTCGTATCTATCTCTAGAGTTTTTTGGATTGAGGGGGTTTTTTTTTTGATGTTTTTAAAATGATATATTAAAAGTTATATTTTATATTGAGGGTATTTTGTTCAACTGTGACTCCTTTGATTTTGATTGGTCAATACTCCTCCATAGGATATAATGGGTCTTTGTCCCCTTTCCTATTTCTGTTGGCTGGTTTATGCCGACCCAAACAGAAGAGCTTAAAAAATTTGAATTACTGTATTTTTCCCCGGCAATTCTCTCTATTGCAATTCCTTATGTAGCACCGGTCTCGGGGGACAAACGGTTGTTAGGGATTTAAATGCCTTTTTTTTAGGAAGGTTTTCAGCCTTTATCTGATAATGTTTTACACTTAATAAAAATGATTTTTTATTCATACTCCAGGCCGCTAAGCGGCGAGATTGCATTGCGCCGATCCCTCCATAGACTACAATGGGAGAAATAGCTAGCGCTCTGATTGACTGGGATAGCCAAGCCCCCGCTAGCTCAGCCTATCAGCTCTTTTCTGCATTTTTACTGTATTTTGAACTGTCCCGCCTTTGATTTTGATTGGTTCAAACTTCTCCATAGGCTATAATGGGTCCCTGTCGCTCCTATTCTGATTGGCCGAGATAGCCAAGCCCCCGCTAGCTCAGCCACTCAGCTCTTTTCTGCATTTTTACTGTATTTTGAACTGTGCCGCCGTTGATTCTGATTGGTCAATAGTTCTTCATAGGTTTTAATGGTTCACTGTCGCTCCTATTCTGATTGACCGGTTTCTGCCAACCAATCAGAATAGCTTTCAGAATTTGAATTACTGTCTTTCCCGGCAATTTCCAATATCCTAATTCCTGATATTGCACCATTCTAGATTTTTGGAAAGTAATTTTTTTATGTATTTTTTATTTTTAAGGTTTGAGCTCTTTTCTGAGAATGTTTTACGCCTTTATAAAGGCGATTTTTTCTGAATCCTACTCCATGCCTCACGGAGCTGAGCGCCAAGATTTCTTTTGCGATCTTCTATGTTTCCTCTCATGTTCCGTTCTCGCTTCACTTCGCCTCCGCCGGAGCATTTAGACCAAAATAAACTAGGTCTGACTGTCGGAGCTGCCGAGCGCTGCAATGCGTCGCACTTTGCCGACTCGCGATCGTACATGCCTAGGAGTTTTCGAGCGCACCGCGTCCCGCCCCGGAACACCTACACCAAGCCCACACCACGCCCATTGACCGCCCCTTCATGCGGGGCGCAGCTGAAAGTGGCGAACGCTGCGCCTAACACCGCATCCCTGCGTCCGACAGGGGGAATCGGGCCGGGAGGCGCAGGTTACGCCTGAAAACAGGCGTAAAGCCCGTTCATACATATCGCCCATAGTGACCAAATAATACTACCACACCATGAATACACATCACAACCACATATCACCAGCACATAGTGACCGAATAATACCACCACACCATGACCACATATCACCAGCACATAGTGACCGAATACCGCGACACCGTGACCACATATCACCACCACATAGTGACTGAATAATACAAACTGACCATTACTGAATATAAGCCATTATACTACAACCAATATAACTGGTATACAGTGACCATACAGTAGCGGATACCAGCTGTACACAGGCTCTGCAGACATATAAATGATAACAGTAAAGTTATATCTAGTGACTTACAGGAGACGCTTTGAAAGAGTTGGTCTCTTTCTCTTCTTCTTTCCTCTGTTCCCAGACGCCATGACGATTC
>JAODAL010036853.1:0-18754 GCA_025379985.1 Phyllomedusa bahiana
TCCCAAAAAACTATTGAGCATAAAATAGACCTATTACCTGTGTATTCTCAAGATAATTCAGGAGCCTTTATTTTATTTTTTTATTTGTCCCAGTTTTTCACTCCTTAGAGATGGCCATTATTGATGGACAGCAAAAACCTTTACTTCTACAAACAAGCTAAAAGCATCCAATCTATACCTGAATGCTAAAGAGAGGAAAGCTGATAACTCTAGAGTATTGTGCCATAAATACGGACAGCTTTGTGGAGAACATAAACAGCCTTGTTAACGGGCTAAAAGGAATGCGTACTATTAATCAAATTATTGAAGCTAAAGCTATAAAGTGCCTCACGGCATATTCTGTTAATGCTGCAAACTAAGGTGTGATTTTTCAGATTTACCTGTCACTAAAATTAAATTATAGTTACTGCTTGAGATTAATTGTCCGAGGGTAATAAATTCTTAGTGTAATAGTTTTTGTATGCTTATTTGAATGATGGAGCAAAATGTTGTAAAGAAACATTTACGGACATCACAAGTTGCGCATTTGTCATTTTAATGATGGCACCATTCGAGGTTGTTTCTTTTTTCAAGATGGCTGCATAGCTTGAATTATCTTGTAAATAGGTTTTAGGCTAGTTACAGAAGGCCATGATACTGGGACATTTAATATCTGTATTACAGTCACATTATGCAAATTTACCAAGGATGTTTCAACCACTCCTTATAACCGTAGCATTTTATGGTGATTTAAGTTCAGTTCAGTATATTCACATTAAGTTTGGGTATTGCAACTGAACATTAAAATGTATTCTAATTTTGGCTTCAGTAAACCAGAACAGGAGTGAAACAAAAACATAAAAAGTATAATGGAAACATTTCCACTTTATTATGTTTGGGATCCAATCTGAGTTTCACTTCGCAAATGCTGTAGCAAATATTGACCAATATACTGTCATGGAAAAGTGACAAGTCTGTAAATCCTGTAAGTGGCAATGTCTAGCAAGTAAAGGACATTTAATGCCAATACAACATCCAATTACAAAAATAGCTTCAGGAATAAATAATTTTCTTGTCATTGGTGAGTAGAGATGTGATCATGTAAACAATACTTTTTATATTTTATTATTTTTAATTTATCATTTTATATTAAAAAGATAATTTAAACGGGAAATATAAATCTACAAGGTAATGTAGTAGAAAGGGAATGCATAACAAAGGCCACATTAGGATTAACAAATCTAGGTGTACCTTTTTCTAAAAAATTTGTTTATGTCTGCCTAGTTAAACATGAGTATAGAACTATTTTCTTATCATTGTATAATTAGGTAAACATATCCTTTAGTAGGCTGGAATACTGTACAACTGAACACAAAATAATAATAAATCAAAAGTAAAAGGGAAAAAAAGTACTCACCCATGTTTAACCCCCATTCCATCGTTGAAGCTCCGGCAGTGGCTCCGTTTGTTTTTTTTTTCTTGTTCTTTTGAATAACACATTACCACTGCAGCCATTCATTGTTTTCAGTCACATATCCGGTCATTGACATTACTGCTCATGAGCAATTCACATCCACATCCGTAAGGTCAATTAAATGGCAAGAAATTCCTGGAGCCACTGATTAGCTGCAATAGTCATGTGCCATTTGGAAGGATAGGAAACATACAAAGACAGAACATATCTCTAGAGCCTAAAGGGGTTGTCTCATCTCAAAGTTCCATAGGATGCATGAATGAAATTTTGCTGCTTTGATCTGTTACTTCCTGGTCAAGCTGTCGGTAATTAGCATACTGTAACGGGTACGGTGGATTCGCTGGACCCCCGCAAGCGATGATACTTAAGCCACGCCAGGGAACGGAATCTAAGTAGCCCCCGGTTTTCACCAGAGCCGCCCGCAAGCGGGATGGATTTAAATGCGGCGTGGGGGTACCAGGCCGTTACCCCTGACGTGACTTGCTTGCGGAGGCGGCCGGGGTACTGCGTGGTACAAAATCGTAATCCAGAGGCGAAGTCGGGGACAGGCAGAAGGTCAGGGCAGGCAGCAGAGGTTCGTGGTCAGAGACGGGCAGAAGGTCAGGGCAGGCGGCAAGCAGGCAAGGTCTGGAAACGTGGCGGACGGACTGGTACACAGGTAAGCAATACGGATCTAAGGCAAAAACCAAACTCTCTCTAAGCACACCAACGGCCTGGCAGGAAGTGCAGGGGGCGTACCGCTAAAATAGAACCCGCGCCTGATCATTGACCCATTAGCGGGGCGCTGGCCCTTTAACTCGGGAGACGCCGGCGCGCGCCGAAAGCACAGGGCACGCGCCCGGCGGCTGGGACAGACGGGGGACAACGTTCACCGGAGCGCGGACGGGTAAGGGGAGCGGCGCCGGGGCCGGGACCGGCGCGGGGGGGTCGCGGGCAGCTGCCGCCGCCGCCCCGAAGCCCCAGCGGCCGCGGGGGGCAGCGGAGCCCGCGACCCCCGTGACACATATGAGCTTTGTGTATTCAAACTTCTCTATTTATTAGTCTAGATTAAATAAATTATCTTCTCTGAGGTCCAGAAAAGGTTCTGAGCTAATGTAAACAGTAGGGTTATTACTGTAATTACAGGCCGCGACCTGTGTGATGAAGTCACTCTCTGCTATCAGATAGAACAAACATTTGTAGCTCCTTAACAAAAAAAGATAAACAAAGCATTATATGTGGAAAACTTTTCATTTAGTGTTCCCTACATTTTGAAAGCTATTCTTTGTAGTGAGACAAGCCCTTTAAATATCATATTGGCAGTAAGTTTTTTTTTTTTTTAAGTATATGTAGAAATGTTCTAAAATTAATCTAACATTAGATCTTCATACACACATGACTTTGCAAAGATTGCATTCTTTTCTGTTCCTGACATCATCATCAAGAAATTGTATGAATCATTGTCGAAACGCATGGATGCAGTCCTTCAAGCTGATGGGAGACACAAAATATTAAATATGGCTCTAAGAGCACCACAACTTCATTCACCAATGTTATGAAACATATCTTTGCATTTGAAGTGAAATATTTCTTTGATTTTCACATTACTTTCTGTGGGCGACAAAACTTTTGTCTTGCCAAAATCTGACCTTTCTGTGTTCATTAAAGGATCAATATTTCAGCAGTGAAGCAAATTTATTTTCGTTAAAAAAAAAACTCATTTGGGAGTGTTTCAGCTTTCATATAAGTCATTCCTAAAACCAATGGATGAATTTTAAGTCAGGTTATAAGCTTTTGTTTCCACAACAGGGATAAGCGACAGAACTACTGTCAGGGACTGTATTTAAACCAACTTTTACTTTTGCAGATCTTTGATAAAAGAAAGTTCACTTTAAGATAACCTTCATCTTCAGTTATAGCTGTTGCCTAAAACAATAAAAGGTTAAAAGGAAAGCAATCTAATTAATGCTTTTGCCTATTCTTGATTAATTAGAGCCTCATTAATCCCTGCAGTGCAGTTACATCTCAGTACTTTTTCGTTTAAAAAACTAATTGAGCCATTAATCTGACTGTATCACACAAAGGTCATAATTACTTGATGTATAATGTTGCACGAAATATTTAAAAAAAAAACTATGCTTGTAATAGGCTTACAATTCTTTTATGTTAGAACCTCAAACGGGTGGCAGAAACCTGGATGGATGAATATGCAGAATATATCTACCAGAGGAGACCTGAATACAGACACCTGTCAACTGGAGATTTAACTTCTCAAAAAGAACTTCGCAAACACCTCAAGTGTAAGGACTTCAAATGGTTCATGGCTGAGGTGGCATGGGACATTCCAAAGTATTACCCACCAGTAGAACCTCCACCTGCGGCATGGGGAGAGGTATGTTTTAAAGTGCATACCATGAAATAAAATGTATTATACTTTTTAACACTTATACTTATATAATACTGTATTTTCATTAAGTTACAGATATGTTGTGCTATAAGTATTAATATACTAGATGACGTAAACTCTAAAGGGCTTATGAAGAATGTTCATACTATGCTCATATATTCAAGAAGAATAATAATAATAATTACTGGGAATCACTTTATTAAAAACACTGAACAATTTTTATTGCCGTGGGAAGCTACAGGTTGTAATACAATTATCATGCAGATGTTGCTGTGATATTAAATTTAGTACATAGTATTACAGACCCTACAGCTCCTAAATAAATGGAAAAAGTATAAAAAATTGAATAAAAATAAATAATAATGAAAGAGTATATATAATATCTTCTAGAGCTTATTCCCTTTTTATGTCCTTTAAAAAAAATTATTATCCTTTATCCAAGCATTACATTTTTACTAAAAGATACTTTTTATAATTTTACTGTCTACTCTAAGTCAAGATACATAAAGAATATAAGCATTGGCCATATATGTGACTCCCCTACTGTCAAGAGCAGCAACAGATTTCCCTCTAGCTAACACTAACTAAGTCACTAACATAGATTAGAACATTTTGAATCAAGTTTTGAGATTTTCAATGGGGAATAGTGCAAACTCATTTGTATTAATTTAATTGTTTCAATCTGATTAATACAGAATTAGCAAATTTATTTAACAAAATGTATATGCCTAGTAATAATCTAATTATATATCAATGATTTTCTATGTATGACAGCCATTTTCTATTTATTCAGTTTTGAACGATTCATCCTTGCATTTCTGTATTTTAGTAAGTGGATCATATTTGCAACAATTTTCAATTGCAAGTGGGGTACATACTCAAAAGTATCTGTCCCAAACCTCTTTTTTAATTCTTTAAGTGATTTCCATTTAAAACTAGAGCACAACTTTTTATAATGACCACACACCCTTTTGACCACTTTCCTGATTTCCAGCAAGTTAAAAGCATTTTAAAATAAAAAAAATCTTAAAATCCAAAACCTCCAATCAGTAAGTAGAAAAATCCACAGCACTAATCCATTGTGTAAAGCATTCCTTTATTGAAAAACTGGGTCATATAATATGGATATAAAGACCTATGGACAGTGGCGTAGTTTTAGGGGTCACACTTGCGACCATGCGAATCCGCCTGAACAGCCCATAAGCCTCCCTTGCCACTCAGCTCCATCGCTGCAGCAATCACACCCAGCATCAGAGTAGTGCATATAGAGCACCCTGGATTGGAGCTAATCCCAGCAGTTTAACCCCAAAGCAGCCAGTATTGGGCACAGTATGTAGGTGATTGACAGAGGGAGGACTCCCTTTGTCTAACCATCTGCAGTCTCGTAACACAATCATAGGTTTCCAATGGTTTCAATAACAGTTAGAGGATAATAAACGGCCTCCCTTTTTTCCCATGTATATAAAGCCCTGCCACAGACAGAATCTCATTGGATGTATTGCTAGAGAATAATCCAAGGCAATACACTATTGTGTTTCTAGATTTCATAAAAGTGTTCAAGCAATCACATCGTGTTTTTCCAAAGAGGGACAAAAAACAATTTAAAAAAAGTTTGAGTACATAAAAAAAATAAAAGCAACACCTCTGCCACCCCCCAAATAAAAAAAATAAATCACTTCCCCAAAAATAAAAATATAAAAAAGATACAAATAGTAGGTATCGGCATGTCCTTAATGCTCCAATCTATGAAAGTATCACGTTATTTAATCTGTTTGGTAAATGCTTCAAAAATAAATAAAACACTGTTCTAGAATTGCATTATTTTGTTAATATGCTCTTACAAAAAATGAAGTACAAATTGTTCTCAAACTCTCATATACCCCATACTGACACCAGCTAAAAAGCCTTCATACTGCTTCGTCAGCAGAAAAAATAAATTATGGCTCTGAGAATACTGTGACATGAAAACATGACTTCACATGAGATGATACATATAAAAAAAAGAGACGTGGCATTTTAAAAGGAAGCATATGATGTAAAATTAGTCAATAGTGAAATGAGTGAATTTCTTCAATTGATACATTTGATTATTTATAAGGGTTGTCCAGCAGAAGAAAATTAATTTGAAATGTGGCTGGGTTGCGGAAAAAAAGAAAAACAAAGTTATACTTATCAGCTCCTCTTTTGTGTTGAGCGATTATTATCAACAAAGTTGAAATCGGCACAGTTTTTATGTTGATCGAAATTTTTAGATCATGCGATAATTTAGGTTAAAATCTGTGCATCATCTATTAATATTGCGCCATTTTCGGCGCTTCCTGTCATTTTGACGGCCAGCAAATCAGCTTACAGAATAGAGCAGGGTGAGATGTGTGTGCGACGTCATGACTGGAATGTGTATGGTTGCGATTGGCTGGAAAAATCACATGACCTCGTTTTACATAGAACAGCCCTTCCTGTTCATGATCAGTGTCTCTCAGCGTCTCATAGCAGTAGGACGTGCGCTCTGCCTGTGTCCAAACAGCTCAGCAAAATTATTCTATTTCTTCACAGAGAAAGCTCTACTGTTAGCTGTGATCCTTACAACTTAGTTAGATCAGAGATTGGAAGATTTTATGTAGTTAGGTAGAGAATTTTAAAGGAGCATCTACCGCTGTAAAGTCACGGAGGGAACCGGGGGGGCCCCGCGGGCGAACACAGACAAGCTCTATAAAGAATACTGGATATAGTTCACCAAGACTTAGTGTAGACATTGCACTGCAATAGCTTTATTATTAACAGTTTTCTATTGAAATATTTCCTGGATATTGGGCAGCCTGAACTTATATTAGGATACACATCTTTTCTAGTAACTGCAGGTCTCTTTGTTAGGTGCAAAACTCCACTTTTATTATCAGTATACATTTCAGATAGGTGTTCTTTTTCAATTTTGCCCATTCCAGCTTTGTTGATATAGCCACCTTGCAGTTAAAGGGGTTGTCTCACTACAAAGATTGTCATTCAAATTAAAGATCTTCAAAAAACAAGCACGTTTGCAATATATGTCAATAACAAATCTCCTACTGATTTCTAGATAACTTGTTTTTAGTGGCTTCAGAGGCTGCTGAGGTCTCTATAGTCACCGACCTGCTTGTTCTCCCTGATAGGCTGTATCTCCGGCATCTTATCACAACAGGTCGCGTCGGGAGCGAGCACTCAAGTTTAACTATCTCCTGTCCTTTCTCTCTCTGTCCTCGCTCTGCCTGCGGCACAGCTCAGTGATTTAGAACAGGCATACTAGCAGCCCCTGTCATCTCCCCTGCTGCCTTATCTGTGTCTCAGCCTAATTATTATTCACTGCTGTTAACTATTTCCTGCCTGTCTCATTCAGCTCTGAGTCTGCCTAATTAGCATTCACTCTCCTGTTTACCTAACCAGCTTCACTGCTGAAGGTGAATGATTCAGGCAGAAATAGTCCACAGTCATGAAGTACTGAAAATAATCAGACACAAGACAGATGTACACTGAAGAGTAACTCATGCAAATCCAACACATCAGAGATTATTGAATCGCTTTACCCCCTGCTCAATTTCCATGTCTGGGTACCCTTGAGCCCGGGCATAAGTACCTCCGGAGGTATGGGGAGAGAGAAAATTTGCTGTGTACAGCGGTGTGATACAATAGAATGGGTGAGCAGCAGGGGAAAGTAGAACTCTGTGAATCTGAGATGTTGTCTTCCTTCCATGCCTTTAGCATCGGAGCGAGCGCAGCAGGGCATACGTCACCTAGATGAAGGGAGGGAGGGAGAGGACTCCAGGAAGCCATGTGCTCCCGCCCATTGATTTCAAAACTACAGCTCTTAGGACAAACACCCAGGTAGGATGAAATCCAGTCGTGAGACAACTCCTTTAAATTTGAATCCAGCAATTTTGTAGTCACTACAGGTGTATTGATAGGTGCCATAAATACCCTTTATTATCCGTATACATTTTAGATACGTGTTTTTTTCACTTTTGCCCATCCACTTTTGTTGATAAGAGGTAACCCTACGCAGTTAAATTTTAATCCAGCAATTTGTAGTTACAACAGGTGTATGAAGGTGGCCAAAAATATCTTTTATTTAATCCCGTTTAAACATTCAGATAGTGTATTTTTAAATTTTGTCTTCAAGTATCTGTGATAGAGTACCTGCACATAAATTTGAATCCAGCAATTTGTAAGACACCACAGGTGAATAGATATGTTCCAAAAAATAGCTTTATTATCCGTATACATTCAGATAGATGAATTTTTCCACTTGATGGTCCGTCCAGCTTTGATGATATAGGTACCTTGCAGTTGAATTTGAATCCAGAATTTTGTAGTCACCACAGTGTAATTGATAGGTGAACTAAAATACCTTAATCCCGTATACTTTCAGATACGTTTTTGTTCTTGCACTTTTTGTCCATCCGGCTATGTTGATAGAGGTACCATGCAGTTATATTTTATCCAGCAATTTTGTAGTCACACAGGGTGTATGATGATAGGTGCAAAAATACCTTTTTATATAACCGTATACATTCAGATAGTGATACTTTTTAAATTTGGTCAGTCAAGCTCTGTGATAGGCCACCTTGCACTTAAATTTGAATCCGCAATTTGATTTCACCACAGTGTATTGAAGTAGTTTCCAAAAATACCATTATTATCTGTATAACATTTCAGATACGTTTTTCTTCACTTTTGCCCAGTCCCCCAGCTTTGTTGAAGAGTACCTTGCCAGTTTAAATTTGAAAACAGCCAAATTTCTAGTCCACCACAGTGTATTGAATAGTGCCGAAATACCTTTTTATTATCCGTATACATTTCAGATAGTGATTTTTTCACTTTTTTGTTCAGTCAAGAGCTCTTTTGAAAGAGGTACCTCGCACTTAAATTTGAATCTCGAGCAATTTTGTTTGTCACACCAGGTTAATTGAAAGTGCCAAAAATACCTTTATTTTTCCGGTAGTACATTCAGATACGTGTGGTTTTTTTCACTTGGCACAGGCCAGCATTTGTTGATAGAGCCACCTTGCAGTTAAATTTTGAATCAGAATTTGTAGATCACCACAGGAGTAATTGATAGTGCCAAAAATAGCTTTTATTATCGTATATATTTCAGATACGTGTTTTTTTCACTTTGCCACAGTCCAGCTTTTGTTGATAAGAGTAGTCACCCTTGCACTTAAATTTGAAATCCAAGCAATTATTGTAGTCACCACAGGTTATTGAGATAGTGCCAAAAATACCTTTGTTGTTCCGTATACATTTCAGATAGGTGTATTTTCACTTTTGGTCAGTCATAGCTCTATTGATAGAAGGTACCTTGCAGTTAAAATTTGAATCAGCAATTTTGTTAGTCACCACAGATTATTGATAGTGCCATAAATACCCTTTATTATCCGTATACATTTTAGATCGGGTTTTTTTTCACTTTTGTGCCCACCCCCCCAGTCTCCAGCGTTGTGATAGAAGGTACCTTGCAGTTAAATTTAATCCCAGCAATTCTGTAGTCACCCACAGTGTATTGATAGTGCCACAAATACCTTTTATTATCCATATACATTGTCAGAATACTGTTTTCTTCACTTTTGCCCAGTCCAGATTGTTGATAGAGGTAACCCTTGCAGTAAATTTGAAACCAGCAAATTTGTCTAGTCACAAAAGGTGTATTGATAAGGGCCAGAAATAACTTTTAATTAGCCGTAATACTTTCAGATAGGTGTATTTCTTCACTTGTTGTTCACCAAGCCTTTTGATAGAGGTACCTTCGCACTTAATTTTGAATCCAGTCAATTTGTTTGTCACCACAGGGTTTATTTTGGGGGGGGGGTTGGGGTTTGGGGGGGTAATTTGATAGGTCCAAAAATACATTTTTATTTTCCGTATACATTACAGATACTGTTTTTTTCACTTTGGATGCAGGCGCAGCTTTGTTTCATAGAGCCACCTTGCAGTTAAATTTGAGCATCCAGCAATTTTTGTAGTCACCACAGGTGTATAATAAGTGCAATAAATACCCTTTTTATCCGATATTATTTCAGATACATTTTTTTCACTTTTGACCCACCCATCTTTGTTGATAAGAGTACCTCAGCAGTAAATTTGAATCAGCAATTTTGAGTCACACAGTGTATTGATAAAGTGCCAAAAAATACCTTTTGTTATTCCGTATACATTTCAATAGGTGTCTTTTTCACGTTTGGTCAGTCAACTCTATTGATAGAGGTACCTTGCAGTAAATTTGAATACCAGCAATTTTGTAGTCACCACTGTGTATTGATAGTGCAATAAATACCCTTATTATCCGTATGCATTTCAGAACTTTTTCTTCACTTTTGCCCAGTCCAGCTTGTAGATAGAGGTACCTTGGCAGTAAATTTAGAATCCAGCAATTTTGTAGTCCCCACAGGTGATTGATAAGGTGGGCCAAAAATACCTTTATTATCCCGATACATTGTCAGATAGGTGTATTTTTAATTTGGTCAGTCAAGCCTGCTGTTGATCAGAGGTAACCTGCACTTCAATTTGAATCCACAATTTTGTAGTCACCATAGGTGTAATGTTTGATACATGCCAAAAATACCTTTTTTATTAATCCGTATACATTTCAGGTACTGCGTTTTTCACTATTGCCCAGTCAGCTTGTTTGAAAGAGGAACTTTAACTTAAATTTGAATCCAGCAATGTTTTATATCACCACAGTGTATTGATAGGTCCAAAATAACCTTTATTTTCTGTTATACATTCAGATACTTGTTTCTTCACTTTTGGCCCGAGTCCAGCTTTTTGATAGAGGTACCTTGCATTAAATTTGAAACCAGCAAATTTTCTAGTCACCACAGGGTATTGAAAGCGTGCCAGAAATACCTTATTATCCGTATACTTTTTTCAGATAGGTGTATTTTTTCACTTTTAGTTCAGTTCAAGCTTCATGTTGATAGAGTAACCTCGCACTTAAAATTTGAATCCAGCAATTTTGTTGTCACCACAGTTATTGATAGTGTTCAGAAAATACCTTTTATTTCCTTAGTACAGTTTCAGATACGTGTTTTTTGTTCACTGCACAGGCCAGCTTTTGTGATAGAGCACCTTGCCAGTTAAAATTTGAATCCAGCAATTTTGTAGTCACCCAGGTGTATTGATAGGTGCCAAAAATACCTTTTTTTATCCGTATATATTTCTAGATACGTTATTTTTCACTTTTGCAATCTCATCTTGTATGATAGAGGTACCTTGCACTTAAATTTAATCCAGCCAAGTTTCTGTAGTCACCACAGGTTATTGATAGGTGCCAAAAATACCTTTTGTATCCGTATACAATTTCAATAGGTGTAGTTTTTCACTTTGGTCAGTCAAGCGCTCTATTGATAGAGGGTACCTGCAGTTAAAAGGTTTGTCTCACTACAAAATTGTCATTCAAATAAAGATCTTCAAAAACAAGCACATTTGCAATTATATGTCAATAACAAATCTCCTACTGATTTCTAGATAACTTTGTTTTTAGTGCTTCAAGGCTGCTGATGCTCTCTATAGTCACCGACCTTCATGTTTCTCCCTGATAGGCATGTACTCCGGCATCGTTAACAACAACATCCGTCGGAGCGAGCACACAATTTAACTATCCATCCTTTACTCTCTCTGTCCTCCATCTGCCTATGCGGCCACAGCTCAGTGATATTAGGAGCAGGCATACTAGCAGGCCCCCTGTCATTTCCCTCGCCATTATCTGTGTCTCAGCCTAATTATTATTCACTGGCTGTTAACTATTTCCTGCACCATCTCATTCAGCTCTGATCTGCCGTAATTAGCATTCACTCTCTTTTACCTAACCAGCTTCTCTGCTGAAGTGAAGGATTCAGGCAGAAATAGTCAACAGTCCGAGTGAATAGTAATTAAACAGACACAGACAGATGAAGCACTGAGATAACTCCATGCAAATACAACACATCAGAGATTATTTAAATCTTGCTTCCCCCTTGTTCTCAATTCCATGTGCTGGAACCCCTGCCCGGGTCCATTTATGGATGTATGGGGAGAGAAATAAATGTGCTGTTACACGGTGGACTACTATGAATGTGAAGTCAGCAGGGGAAAGGAGACTCTTGTATCTGAGATGTTTTCTCCCTTCCAATGCTGTTAGCATCGGGAGGCGATCGCAGCAGCATGACTCAACAGATGGAAGGATGGGGGGAGAGGACTCCAGGAAGCCCAGTGCTCCCGACCATGAATTTCAAAACAACAGCTCTAGAAGCACCAATGTAGGATGAAATCCAGTCGTGAACAACTCTTTTAAATTTGAATTCAGCAATTTTGTAGTCACTCAGTGATTGATAGGTTGCCATAAATACCCATTATTATCCGTATAACATTTTTAATACGTTGTTTGTTCACTTTGCCCAGTCCAGCTTTGGTTGATAGAGGTACCTAGCAGTAAATTTTAATCAGCAATTTGTGTAGTTTACAACAGGTTGTATTGATAGGTAGCCATAAATATATTTATGTGATCCGTTTACATCTTCATATAGGTGATTTTTTAATTTGGTGTCATCAAGCTCTGATGATAGAGGTCCTTGCACATAAATTTGAGGATCCAGCAATTTTGTAGTCACCACAGTGAATTTATAGGTGCCAAAAATAGCTTTTATTATCCTATACATTGTCAGATAGATGTATTTTTTCACTTTGGGTCAGAGGTCAGCTTGAGGATAGAGGTACCTTGCAGTTAATTTGAATTCCAGCAATTTGTGAGTCACCACAGGTGTATGATAGGTGCCAAAAATACCTTTTATTTTCGTATACATTTTCAGATAGGTTATTGTTAATTTGGGTCAGTCAAGCTCTGTTGATAGAGCCACCTTGCATTTAAATTTGAATCCAGCAATTTTGTATTCACAACAGGTATATTGATAGGTGCCCAAAATACCATTTATTATCTGTATACATTTCAGATACGTTTTCTTCACTTTTGCCCAGTCCCTTTGTTGATAGAGGAACCTTGCAGGTTAAAATTGAAACTCAGCAATTTCTAGTCACCACAGGTTATTGATAGAGCCAGAATACCTTTTATATATCCTATACGATTCAGATAGTGGATTTTCACTTTTGTTCATCAAGCTCTGTTGAAATAGGTACCATCGCACTAAATTTTAATCCAGCAATTTTGTTGTCACACTACATGTTGTATTTGATGGGTGCCAAAAAATACTTTTATTTTCCGTATACAGTCTGATACCGCTGTTTTTTTCACTTTGTCACAGGCCAGCTTTGTGATAGAGCACCTTGCAGTTTAAATTTGAATTCCAGGAATTTGAGTACCACAGGAGATATTGATAAGGTGCCAACAATAGCTTTTATTATCCGAGTATATTAATTTCAGATACGGTATTTTTTCACTTTTGCCCAGTCCATACTTTGTGATAGATGTACCTTTGCACTTAAATTTGAATCCAGCAATTTGTAGTCACCACAGGTGGTATTGATAGGTGCCCAAAAATCCTTTTGTTATCCCGTATACATTCAGATAGGTGTATTTTCTTGCACTTATGGTCAACAAGCTCTATGATAGTAGGTAACAGTTTTAGCAGTTAAATTTGAAATCAAGCATTGTTGTAGTCACCACAGGTGTATGATAGGTAGCCATAAAATACCCTTTATTATCCGTATACATTTTAGATATTGTTTTTTTTTCACGTGTTGCCCAGTCCAGCTTTGTGATAGAGGTACCTCAGCCAGTTAAATTTTAATCAGGCAATTTTGTAATTTACAACAGGTGTATTGATAGTTGCCAAAAATATCTTTTATTATCCGTTTTTATTTCAGACAGGTGTATTTTTAATTTGGTCATTCAAGCTCTGTTGATAGAGGGACCTTGCACATAAACTTGAATCCATCAAATGTTTTTAGTCATCCACAGGTGAATTGATAGGTTGCCAAAAATAGCATTTATATCCGTATACATGATCAGATAACGTGGTTGATATTTTACACTTTGGCGGCTGCCAGCTTTTTTGATAGAGCCTCCTTTCATTTAAATTTGGAATCCAGCAATTTTTGTTAGTCCACCACAGGTGAGTATTGATATGGATGCCAAAAATAACCTTTATTATCGTGATATACATTTTCAGATACGTATTTTTCACTTTTGGTCAGTCAAGCTCTGTTAGAGAAGGTACCTTGCACTTAAATTTGAATCAGCAATTTTGTATACACCACAGTGTATTGATAGGTGCCAAAAATACCTTTTATTATCCTATACATTTCAGATACTGTTTTTTCACTTTTACCCAGTCCAGCTTTGTTGATAAGTAACCTTTCACCATTAAATTTTGTGAATCACAGCAATTTTGTAGTCCACCACAGGGTGTATTGAAAGGTGCCAAAAAAGACCTTTTATTATCCATATGACAGTTTCAGATACGTGTTTTTTTTCACTTTGGTGCAGCCCATCTTTGTTCATAGAGCCACCTTGCAGTAAATTTGAATCAGCAATTGTAGTCACCACAGGTGTATTAATAGGTGCCATAAATACCCTATTATTATCCGTATATATTTCAGATACATGTTTTTTATTCACTTGCCCCAGCCCACATGTGATAGAGGGTTACTCGCAGTTAAAATTTGAATCCACATGTGTAGTCACCACAGAGGGTATTGATACCAAAAATACCTTTTATTATCCGATACATTCAATAGGTGTAATTTCACTTTTGGTCATTCCAAGCTCTATGGATGAGAGATACCTTGCTCTTAAATTTGATCCAGCAATTTTATGGTCACCACAGTATTATTGATAGTTCCAAAATACCTTTTTATTATCTGTATACAATTTCAAATACGTGTTTTTATTTCACTTTGGCCAGTACACTTTGATAATAGAGCCACCTTGCAGTTAAATTTGAATCCAACCAATTTTGTAGTATGCCAACCCCAGGATATGATGTTTGCCAAAAATAGCTTTTGTTATTATCCGTATACATTTCAGAATACGTGTTTTTTCACTTTTGCCCAGTCCAGCTTTAAGTTGATAAGAGTACCATGCACTTAAAATTTGAATCCACAATTTGTAGTCACCACAGGGTGTATTGGTAGGGATCCAAAAATACCTTTTGTTTATCCGTATACAGTTTCAATAGTGTATTTTTCACTTTTGGTCAGTCAAGCTCTATTGATAGAGGTCCTTGCACTTAAATTGAATCCAGCTATTTTGTAGTCACCACAGTGTATTGATAGGCGCCATAATATACCCTTTAATTCAACCGTATACATTTCAATACGTGTTTCTCCATTTTTGCCCCAGTCCCAGCTTTGTTGATAGAGGTAGCCTTGCAGTTAAATTGAATCCACAATTTTGTAGTCACCACAGGTTATTGATAGGTGCCAAAAATACCTTTAATTATCCGTATACATTTCAGATAGGTGTAGTTTTTTTCACTTTTGGTCAGTGCAGCTTTTTTGAAAGAGTACCATTTGCACTTAAAATTTGAATCCAGCAATATTGATTCACCACAGGTGTATGATAGTGCCAAAAATACACTTTTATTATCCATGATACATTTCAATTACGTGTTCGTTCACTTTGCAGGCCAGCTTTGTTCATAGGAGCCACCTTGCAGTTTAAATTTAAATCCCAAATTAGTATTCAACCACAGTGTGTATTAATAGGTTCCATAAATACCCTTATTATCCGTATATATTCTCAGATACATGTTTTTTCCCTTTTGCCCAGCCCACTTTGTTGATAGAGGTACCTCGCAGTTAATTTGAATCCAGCAATTTTGTAGCACCACAGTGTATTGATAGTTGCCAAAAAGATCCTTAATTAACCGTATACATTCAGATAGGTGTATTTTTCACTTTGGTCAGTCAAGCCTATTGATAGAGAATACCGTTTCGCTTAAATTTATCGCAGCAAATTATTAAGGTCACCACAGTGTAAAGATAGGTGCCAAAAATACCTTTTATTATCTGTATTACATTTTTCAAATACGTGGATTTATTCACTTGGCCAGGACCGACTGTTAATAGAGCCACCTTGGCAGTTTAAATTATGGATCCAGCAATGTTTTAGTAGTCCCCCACAGGAGTATTAGATAGTTTTTGCCAAAAAATGTTCAGACTTTTATTATCCGTATACATTCGAGATACGTGTTTCTTCACTTTTGCCATCAACTTATTGATAGAGGTACCATGCACTTAAATATAATCCAGCAATTTTGATTCACCACCAGTGTATGATAGGTGCCAAAAAATACCTTTTGTAATCCGTATACATTGCAATAGGTTGTATATATTCCACTTTTTGCGTCAGTCCAGCTTTGATGATAGAGGTACCCTTGCTGTAAATTTGAATCCAGCAATTTTTAGTCACCACAGGTGTATGGAGATGCCAAAAATACCTTTTAATTATCCATATACATTTCAGATACGTAGTTTTTCTTCACTTTTGGCCCAGTCCCAGCTTTGTTATTCAAGAGGTACCTTTCAGTTAAATTTGAAAATCCAGCAAATTTGTAGTTACCACAGGTGGTCTTGATAGGCCCAAAAATACCTTTTTAATATCCGAATAATTTCAGAATAGGTGTATTTTTTTAATTTGGTCAGTCCCGAAGCTCTGTTGATGAGAGTCCACCTTGCACTTTAATTTGAATCCAGCAATTTTGTAGTCCACCATAGGTGTATTGATCTTGCCAAAATACCTTTTATTTCCGTAACATTTCAGTAACGTGTTTTTTCACTTGCCCATCCAGCGTTGTTTAAAAAGAAAGATAGAGGTAGCTTGCACTTAAATTGAATCCAGCAATTTGTATTCACCACAGGTGTATTGATAGGTCCAAAAATACCTTTTATTATCTGTATACATTTCAGATACGTGTGTTCTTCACATTTGCCCATCCAGCTTTGATGATAGAGGTTACCTTGCCAGTTAAATATGAAAACACCAAATTTCTAGTCAACCACAGTGTTATTGATAGGTGCCCAGAAATACCTATTATTATCTGTATACAATTCAGATACGTAGCATTTTTTCACTATGGTCAGTCAAGCTCTGTGGTTTGATAGAGGTACATGCCACTTTAATTGGTTAATCAGCAATTTTGTAGTCACCCACAGTGATTGATAGGTGCCAAAAATACCTTTTATTATCCGTATACATTGGCAAATACGTGTTTTTTTCACTAGCCCAGGTCTGCTTTGTTAATAAAGCCACCTTGCAGTTAATTTTGAATCCAGGAATTTGTAGTCACCCACAGATATTGATAGGTTGCCAAATAGCTTTTAGTAATCCGTCGATATTTCAGATACTGTTTTTTCAGCTTTTGGCAAAGTCCAGCCTTTGTTGATAGAGGTACCTTGCACTAAAATTTGAATCCACAATTTTGGAGTCACCACAGTGTATTGATAGTGCCAAAAATACCTTTTGTTATCCGTATAACATTTCAATAGGTGGTATTTTTCCACTTTTGTTCAGTCCAAGCTCTATTGACTAGAGTAAACCTTGCAGTTAAAGGGGTTTGTCTCACTACAAAAGATTTTGTCATTCAAATTAAAGATCTTCAAAAACAAGTAACGTTTGCAATATATGTCAATAACAAATCTCCTACTGAGTTTCTAGATAACGTTGTATTTAGTGCTTCAGAGCTGCTGAGGTTCTCATAAGTTCACCGACCTCTTGATCTCACCTGATAGGCTTGTATCTCCGCATCTAGCACACAGGTCGCTCGTGGAAGCGACCACACAAGGGTGTTTAACTATCTCCTGTCCTTTCTCTCTCTGTCCCCTCGCTCTGCCTGCGCACAGCTTCAGTGATTTAGAGCCAGGCATAACTAGCCGCCCCGTCAGTTCCCCCTGCTAGTCCTTATCGTGTGTCACAGCCGTAATTAATATTCACTGCTGTTAACTATTTTCCTGCCCTCTCATTCAGCTCTGAGTCAGCCTAATTATCAATCACTCTCCGGTTTACCTAACCAGCTTCACTGCTGAAGTGAATGAATCAGGCAGGAAAAAGTCAACAGTCAGGAATAGTAATTAAGCAGACACAGACAGTTGTAGCACTGAGATAACTCCAATGCAAAACGACACAGTCAGATATTTATTTTGAATCGCAACCCCCCTGCTCAATACCATGTTCTGGATATAAAAAAAGAACGCCCCTGGCCCGGTCATGTATGAGGATGTAGTGGGGAGAGAAATATGTGCTGTGGTACACGGTGGAATACTATTGAATGGTATCATGCAGGGGAAAGAGAACTCTGGATCTGTAGATTTGTCTCCTTCCAATGCTGTTCGCATCGTGTGAGTCGAGCGCAGCAGCATGACGTCAGCCCTAATGAAGGGATGGGGAAGGAACTCCAGGCAGACCAGTGCTCCGCCCATGAATTCAACTACAGTTTCCTAGACAGCACCAAGGTAGGATGGAAAATCATAAGTCGTGAGACAACTCATTTAAATGTGAATCCAGCAATTTTGATGTCACTAAGGTGTATTGAATAGGTGCATAAATACCCCTTTATGTATCCGTTATTTTGAGGTTTGTGTTTGTTTTTATTAATATACATTTTTAGATACGTGTTTTTTTTCACTTTTGCCCAGTCCAGCTTTGTTGATAAGGTACCTCGCAGTTAAATTCTTTATAATCCAGCAATTTTGTGCGTTACAACAGTGTAGTGATAGTCCAAAAATATCTTTTATTATCCGTTTACATTTCAGTCGTCATAGTGTATTATTTAATTTGGTCATTCAGCTCTGTTGATAGAGGTAACTTGCACATAATTTGAATCCACAATTTTGTAGTCACCACAAGGTGGAATTGAATAGGTGCCAACTTAGGCTTTTATTATCCGTATACATGTTCAGATACGTTTTTTTCGACTTTTTGCCAGTCCAGCTTATTGATAGAGGTACCATTCACT
>JAODAL010036854.1:0-22338 GCA_025379985.1 Phyllomedusa bahiana
GGCATGTAACCTCTATCAAATAAAGCAGACTGGGTCAGCAAGTGAAAAACACTATCTGAAATGTATACGTGATAATAAAAGCAATTTTTTTGGCACCTAATCAATTCAGCCCTGGTGTGAACTACAAATTTGCAGATTTCAAATTTAATGCATGTAACCTCTATCAACAGAGCTGTGATGACCAAATTACAAATACACCTATCCTGAAATGTAAAAACGGATAAATAAAAGAATATTTTGCACCTATCAATACACCTGTGTTGTAACTACAATCAAAATATGTGCGTGAGGTAAAATTTAACTGCGAGTAAACTCTATCAACAAAGCTGGACTGGCAAAAGAGAAAAAAACACTTATCTAAAATGTATAGCGGATATAAAGGGGTATTTATGGACCTATCAATAGCAGCCTGTAGTGACTACAAAATTCTGGATCGAAATTGTATAGGTGTTGTCTCACGACGACTGTATTTCATCCGGTACCTTGGTTGCTGTCCTAAGAGCTGTAGTTTTTGAAATCATGGCGGTAGCACTTGCTTCCTGTGAGTCCCTCTCCCCCCTCGCCTCATCTAGGTTACGTCATGCTGCGGCGCTCGCTCCCCGATGCGAACACATATGGGAAGGAGAACATCTCAGAATCACAAGAGTTCTCTTTCCCCCTAGCTGCTCACAATTCAATAGTATCCACCGTGTACACAGCACATATTTCTCTCACATACATCCATACATAGACCCGGGCCAGGGGTTCCCAGCACATGGAATTGAGCAGGGGAAGCCGATTCAGAATTAATCTCTGATGTGTTGGTATTTGCATGGAGTTATCGTCAGTGCTACATCTGTGCTGATGTCCTGCTTAATTACGTATTCACTGACGTTACTATTCTGCCTGAATCATCTCACTTAAGCAGTGAACTGGTTTAGGTAAACAGGAGAGTGATGCTAATTAGGTAACAGACATCAGAGCTGAAAGATATCGGCAGGAATTGGTTTAACACAGGAATAATAATTAGGCAAGACACTGATTAGGCAGCAGGGGAACTGACAGGGCCTGCTTATTAATGACCTGCTCTAAATCCCTGAGCTGTGCCGCAGGCAGAGCGAGACGAAGAGAGAGAAAGATCGAAGATAGTTTAGATACTTGTGCTCGCTCCCTACGCGACCTGTTGTGATAAAGATGCCAGAGATACAGCCCTATCAGGTAGAACAAGCATCGTCGGTTGACTATAGGAAGACACAGCAAGCCTCTGAAGCCACTAAAACAAGTTTATCTAGAAAATCAATAGAGAGTGTGTTATTTGACAATATATGCAAACGTGCTTTGTGTTTTTTAAAGATCTTTAATTTGAATGACAATCGTTGGAAGTGAGACAACCCCCTTTAACCTGCAAGGTAACCACAATCAATAGAGCTTGAGCTGGACAATAAGTGAAAAATACACTATCTTAAATGTATAGACGTGATAACAATCAGGTATTTTTTGGCACCTATCAATACAACATGTGGTGAATACAAATATTGCCTGATTCAAATTTAAGATTGCACGGTACCTCTATCACAAAGCTGGCCTGTTGCAAAGTGAAAAAACACGTATCTGAAATATATACGGATAATAAAAGCTATTTTTGGCACCTATCAATACTCCTGATGGTGACTTACAAATTCTGAATTCAAATTATAAAACTGCAAGGTGTCTTTATTAACAAAGCTGACCTGGGCCAAAGTGAAAAAACACGTATTTTGAACATTGTATACGATAAAATAAAGGTATTTTTGGCACCTATCAGCATACACCTGTGTAGACTACAAAATTGGCTGTGATTAAATAAAATTTAAGTAGCAAGGTACCTCTATTCAACAGAGCTTGACTGACGCAAAGTGAAAATACACGTAACGAAATGTATACAGATAATAAACAAGGTATTTCCTGGCACCTATCAATACTACCTGTGGGTGACTAGAAATTTGTTGGTTTTTCTCAAATTTAACTGCAATAGGTACCCACCTCTATCAATCAAAGCTGTACTGGGCAAAAGTGAAGAAACACGGATCTGAAATGTATCAGAAATAAAAGGTAGTTTTTGGCACCTATCAATACACCTTCGGTGAATACAAAAATGCCTGGGATTCAAAGGTTTAAGTGCAAGGTACCTCTATCAACAAAGCTGGACTGGTGCAAAAGTGAAGAAAACACACATGAAATTATCCGGATAATAAAAGGTATTTTTGGCAGTATCAATACACAATGGTGACTTACAAAATTGCTGGATATAAATTAAGTGCAAGGTGCCTCTTATCACAGAGCTTGACTGACCAAATTAAAATACCCTATCTGAATATGAGTTATACGCGATAATAAAAGAGTTATTTTTGGCACCTTATCAAGTACACCAGATGTAACCGACAACATTGAGCTGGATCAAATTTATACTGCCTAAGGTACCTCTATCAACAAATGCTGACTGGGCAAAAGTGAAGAAACACGTATCAGAAATGGTATATCGGATAATAAAAGGTTATTTTTGGCACCTATACAAAACACCTTGGTGACGTACAAGAAATTGCTGTCGGATTCAAATTAACAGCGAAAGTACCTCTATCCATCAAAGCTGGACAGACCAAAGTGAAATACACATTCTGAAATGTATACGGATAACAAAGGTAATTTGGCACCTATCAATACACCTGTGGTGACTAACAAAATTGCTGATTACAAATTTAAAGTGCATGTACCTCATATCATAAAGCCTAACTGGTGCAAAAGTAAAAACACGTATCTGAAATGTATACGGATAATAAATAGCTATTTTTGGCACTATCGTCAATACTCCTGTGTGACTTACAAAATTGCTGGATTCAAATTTAAAAACTGCTAAGCGTGCTCTATTAAACAATGCTGACAGGCAATAGAGAAAAAATAACAGCGTATTTGAAATGAATACAGTAGATAATAAAAGGTAATTTTTGGCACCTATACATCCCTTTGGGTGACCATAAAATTTAGTGAGTGCTGGATTCCAATTAAAGCTGCAAGGTATCTCTATCAATAAGTAGCTTGACTGAGAACCAAAAGTGAAAAATACATCCTATCTGAATGTATAGCGGATAAAAAAAGGTTATTTTTTTGGGGCACTATCATACACCTTTGTGACTACAAAATTGCTGGATTCAAATTTAAACTGCGAGTACCAATGCTATTCAACAAAGCTAGGGCTGCAAAAGGGAAATAAACATGTATCTGAAATATATACGGATAATAAAGGTATTATGCCCCTATTAATACACCTGTGTGACTACTTACATGTGCTGGATTCAATTTAAACTGTCAAGGTGGCTCTATGAACAATAATCTGGCCTGCAACAAGTGAAGAAACACTATCTGAAATGTATATGAGATAATAAAAGGTAATTATTTGGCACCTATCAATACACCTGGAGGTGAACTAACAATATTTGCGTGGATTCAAATTTAAGTGCAAGTATACCTTAATTGTTCTTTCAACAAAGCTGCCTGACCAAAAATGTGATCAAATAACACCTATCTGAAATGATATATAACGGAAAATAAAAGGGTATTTTTGGCACCTATCAATACAACCTGTGGTGACTAAAAAATTGCAGGATACTAAATTTAACTGCAAGTACCTCTATCAACAAAGCTGAACGTGGGCTAAATGAAGAAACACTATCTGAAATGTATAAACTGATAATAAAGGGAATTTATGGCGCCTATCAATACACCAGGGTGTTTACTGACCAAAATAGCTGGATTGCAAATTTAAGTGCAAGGTACCTCTATCAAATATAGCTTGACTGACCAAAAAGTGAAAAATAGCACTAATCTGAAAATGTCTACGGATTACAAAAGTAGTTTATTGCATCCTAGCGAATACACCCTAGTGTGACTACAAAGTCTGCTGGATTCAAATTTAAGTGCATGGTAGCCTCTATCCAATAAGAGCCCTGGACGTGGCAAAAGTGAAAAAACACTATTCAGAAATGTAAAACGGATAATAAAAGCTATTTTTGGCAACTATCAATACTCCTAGTGTGACTACAAAATTGTTTATATCCAAATTTAACGCTCAGCCAAGGTGCTCTATTAACAAAAACTGACCTGGGCCAAAAGTGAAAAAAACACAGTGATTTGAAATGGTCTACAGATATTAAAAGGTATGTTTGCACCTATTCAATACACCTGTGTTGACCATAAAATTTGCTGGATTCAAATTTTTAAGCGCAAGGTATCTCTATCGATAGAGCTGAGACTGACCAAAAGTGAAAAAACACCTATCTGAACATGTAGAACGGATAATAAAAAGGTATTTTTGGCACCGTATCAATACACCTGTGTGACTACAGAAAATTGCTGATTCAAATTTAGACTGCGAGGTAGGTACCCGCCCTCATCAACAAAGCAGGCTGGCAAAGTGAAAAAAACATGTATCTGGAAGTATATATAACGGATAATATAAAGGGGGTAATTTATGGCACCTATTGAATACACCTGTGTGTGACTACAAAATTGCTGGATTAAATTTAACTGAAGTGGCTCTATGAACAAAGCCTGGCCCTGCACCAAAGTGAAAAAACTCAACGTATGCTGAAAGTGTATATGGGATTATAAAAGGTAATTTTTGGGCACCTATTATACACCTGGGGTGACTACAAAATTGCATGGATTCAAATTTAAGTCAAGGTACCTCTATCACAAAGCTGGAACTTGTACAAGTTAAAAAACAGCGTTCTGAAATGTAGTAACGGATAATAAAAGGTATTATTTGGCACTATCAATACACCTGTGGTGACTACAAAAATATTGCCTTGGATTCAAATTTAAGGTGCAAGGTACCTCTATCAACAGAGTCTTGACTGACCAAAAGTGAAAAATACAACGTATCTGAAAATGTATAACATATAATAAAAGGTATTTTTGGCACCTACAATACACCTGTGAGAACTACAGAAATTGCTGGATTCAAATTAAAACTGGCAAGGAGGCTCTATAACAAAGCGTGGGCCATGCGCCAAAATTGAGAAAAAACCGTATCGGAAATGTATATCGGAAAGATAAAAGCTATGTTTTGTGCACCTATCAATTCACCGTTGTGTGACTACAAAATTGCTGGGATCAAGTTTAGGTGCAAGTTCTCTATCAACAGAGCTTGAATGACCAAATTAAAAATACACCTGTCTGAAATAAAAACGGATAATAAAAGATATTTTTGGCACCTAACAATACACCTGTTGTAACTACAAAATGTGCTGGATTAAAATTTAACTGCGTAGGTAGTTCTCATATCAACAAAGCTGACTGGGCAAAAGTGAAAAGACACAATCTAAAATGTATACCTAAAATAAAGGTATTTATGGCACCTATCATATTACACCTGTGTGGACCTACAAAATTGCTGGATTCTCAAATTTAACTGCAAAAAAAAAAAAAAAAAGGGTACACATCAATCATAGAGCTTGAGACTGACCTAAAAGTGAAAAAATACACCTATCCTGAAAGTATACCGAGTGAACAAAAGGTAGATTTGGCACCTATCAATACACCTGTGTGACTACTAAAATTGCTGATTCAAATTAAGTGCAAGGTACCTCTATCTAACAAAGCAGTACTGGCAAAATTGGAAAAAACACGAAACTGAAATATATACGGATAATAAAAGCTATTTTTGCACCCTATCAATACTCCTGTTGTGACATACAAAATTCCTGTATCCAATTTAACTTCAAGGTGGCACTATACAACAAAGGCTGGCCCTGTGCCAAAGTGTGAAAAAACACGTAACTGAAATGTATACGGAAATAAAAAGGAGTATTTTTGCAACCTATCAATACAACTGTAGTGACACAAAAATTGCTGGATTCAAATTTTTGTAGTAAGCGAGTACCTCTATCAACAGAGCTTGAACCATGGAACAAAAGTGAAAAATCCATTCACACCTATCTGTGAAATGATATAAACGTAAAATAAAAGGTTTTCTGGCACCTATCAATACACCTGTAGTGACTAGAAAATTGTGCTGGTTTTCAAATTTAACTGCAAGGTAACTCTATCGAACAAACTGGCCTTGCAAAGAGTGAAGAAATCACGTATCTAAATGTATACAATAATAAATGGTATATTTGGCACCTATCAATACACCTGTGGTGAATACGAAACATTGCTTGATTCAATTTAAGTGTTCTAAAGGTGAGCTCTATCAACAGAGCTTGACTGACAATTAAAAATACACCTATCTAAATGTTACGGGATAATAAAAGGTAATTTTTGCACTATCAATACTCCTGTGGTGATTACAAACTTGCTGAGATTCAAATTTAAACTGCAAGGTACCTCTAATCATCAAAGCTGAGACTTGACCAAAAGTGAAAAAATATCCTCTTCTGAAAATGTATACGGATAATAAAAGCTATTTTTGCACTATCAATTCACCTGTGTGACTACAAAATTAGCTGATGTCAAATTTATGTGCAGGTACATCTATCACTGAGATTGAATGACCAAATTAAAACATAACTATTATACACCTATCATGAAAATGTAACAGGATAAAATAAAAAATATTTTGCACCCCTTATCAATACACCTGTGTAACTACAAATATAGCTGGATTAAAAATGATAACTGCTAGGATACCTCTAGGTCAACAAAGCTTGGTAAAAACTGCAAAAGGAAAAAACACGTATCTAAAATGTTATACGGATAATAAAGGGTATTGTTATGGCAACCTATCAATACACCACTGTAAAGACTACAAAATTGATGGATTCAAATTTATTAAAAGGAGTTGTCTGCACAGACCTGGATCTCATCAACCTGGTGCTGTCTCTAAGAAGCTGTAGTTTTGGAAATCATGCGGAGCACTGGCTTCCATGAGTCCTCTCGCCCCCTCCCTTCATCTAGGTGACATCTCATGCTGCTGCGCTCGCGCTCCCGATGCTAACAGCATTGGAAGGAGAACATCTCAGATACACAGAGGTCTCTTTCCCCTGCTGCTCACCATTCAAATAGTATACACCGTGTACACAAGCAGCATATTTCTCTCCCATGACATCCGATACAAGACCCGGGACATGGGTTTCCCATCACATGGAATTGAGCCGGGGGAAGCGATTCAAAATATCCTCATGATGTGTTTGTATTTTGCATGGAGATTATCTCAGGGCTACAATCAGTCTGCGTCTGCGTTATTTACTATTCACTGACAGTTGACTGATTTTCCTGCCTGAAATCATATCACTTCAGCATTGAAGCTGGTTAGGTAAACATGGTATGAATGCAATTATGCGAGACACAGAGCGAATTAGATGGGCAGGAATAAGTTTAACAGCATGTATAATAATTAGGCCCTGAGACACAGATCTAAGGCACAGGTGAACTGACATGGAGCTGCTAGTATTTGCCTGCTCTAAATCACTGAGCTGTGCCGCAGGCAGAGCGAGGACAGAGAGAAAAGTACGGAGATAGTTAAACTGTGGTGCTCGCTCCCGACGCGACCCTGTTGGAATAAGATGCCGGAATACAGCCTATCAGGGAGAACAAGCTAGGTCGGTGACTATAAGACCTCAGCACCTCTAAGCCACTAAAAACAAGTTATCTATGAAATCAGTATGATTATTTGTTATTTAACCAATAATTGCAAACGTGCTTGTTTTTTTTGAAGATCATTAATTTGAATGACAATCTCTGTAGTGTAGTACAACCCCAGTTTAACTGCATAGGTACTCTATCTAATAGAGCTTGACTGACAAAGTGAAAAATCACACCTATCTGAAAAGTATACGGATAACAACAGGTATTTTTATTTCTTTTGGCACCTATAAATACACCTGTGGTGATACAAAATTGCTGGATTCAAATTTAAGTGCAAGGTTAACCTCTATCAACAAAGCTGTGTGAATTTGCAAAAGTGAATAATTTCACGTATCTGAAACTATATACGAATAAGTAAAAGGTATTTATTGGCAACTATCAATACACCTGTGGTGAAGCTCTACAAATTGCTTGTATTCAAATTTAACTGCAAGGTTGGCTCTATCAACCAAAAGCTGGCCTGTGCCAAAGTGAAAAAAAAAACGTATCTGAAAATTATACGGTGAAAATAAAAGGGTATTTTTTCTGACACCTATTCATACAACCTTGTGATGACAAACAAAATTGCTAGGATTCAATGTTAAGTGCAGTACACTCTATCACAGAGCTTGACTTGAACAAAAGTTAAAAATAATCACCCTATCATGAAAGTATAACGGATAATCAAAAGGTATTTTCGGCTACCATATCATACCCTGTGGTGACTAAAATTTGCTGGTTTTCAAATTTAACTGCAAGGTACCATCTAATCAAATCAAAGCTGGACTGTGCAAAAGTGAAGAAACATCGTATCTGAAATGGTATACAGAGAATAAAAGGTAATTTTGAGGAGCACACTAGCAATACAACCTGTGTAGTGGAATACTAAAATGCCTGGAATCAATTAAGTGCAAGTACCAAACATCTCAATACACAAAGCTGGAACTGGGCAAAAGTGGAAAAAAACACGTACTGAAATGTATGCGGATAGATAAAAGGTATTTTAGCACGTATACAATACACCTATGGTGAGCTACAAATGCTGGAATTCAATTTAGTGCAAGGTACCTCTATCAACAGAGCCTTATCTGACCAAAGTTTAAAAAATACACCTAACTGAAAAGTATACGGATAATAAAAGTGGTAATGTTTTTGGCACCAATCAATAACACCTGTTGCTGACTACAAAATTGCTGGATTCAAATTTACTCAAGTACCTCTATCAACAAAGCTGGACTTGGGCAACAAGTGAAAAACACGTATCTGAAATTATACGGATAATAAAGGGGGATTTATGGCACCTATCAATACACCTGTGGTGACTATACAAAATTGCTGGATATTCAAAATTAACCTGCCAGGTACCTCTATCAATAAGCTCTTTGACAGAGACCAAAAGATGAAAAAATACACCTATCTGAAGTATAACGGATAACAAAGGTATTTTTTGGCACCCCTTATCAAATACACCTGTGGTGACTACAAAATTGCTGGATTCAAATTTAACTGCGAGGGTACCTTCTCTTAAACAACAAAGCTGGCTGGGCAAAAGTGAAAAAATCATAGTATCTTGAAATATATACGTATAATAAAAGGGGTATTTTATGCACCTAGTAATACACCTGTGTGACTAAAAAAATGCTGGATTCAAATTTAACTGCAAGGTGCTCTATGAACAATGCTGGCCCTGCACCAAATTGAAAAAAACTACGTATCTGTAATGTATGGAACGGAAAATAAAATGTATTTTTGGCACCTATCAATACACCTGTGTTGACAACAAAAATTGCTTGGCGATTTCAAATTTGAAGTGCGAGGTACTCAATTGCAACAGAAGCTTGCCTGAACAAAAGGAAAATATACACCGATCTGAAAATGTATACGATAATAAAAGTTATTTCTAGGCCCTATCATACACCTGTGTGACTAAAAAATTGGCTGGTTTCAAATTAACTGCAAGGTAACTCTATCAACAAAGCTGGACTGGGCAAAAGTGAAGAAACACGTATTTGAAAATGTATATGGATAATAAAATTTATTTTGTTGGCACCTATCAATAACACCTTGTGGTGACACAAAATTGCTGGATTCAAATTAACCTGCAAGGTACCTCTATCAACAAAGCTGGGACTGTCAAAGTGAAAAAAACACAGAACTAAAATGAGTAACGGATAATAAAAGTTATTTATGGGCACCTATCAATACACTGTGTGCACTACAAAGTGCTGGATTTCAAATGTCTAACTGCAAGGTACCTCTATCATAGAGAGCATGACTGACCAAAGTGAAAATACACCTATCTGAAATGTGTATACGATAACAAAAGAGGTTTTTTGCACCTATCAATATCAACCTTGTGGTGACTCACAAAATTGCTGAGGATTCAAAGTTTAAGTGAAAGGTAACCTCTATCAACAAAGCGGGACGGGCAATAGTTAAAAAAACACGTATCTGAAATATATCTGATAATAAAGCTATTTTGGCACCTATCAACTACTCCTGGTGGTGACTACAAAATTCCTGATCAAATTTAACTGCAAGGTGCTCTATCAACAAGAGCTGGCCTGTGCAAAGTGAAAAAACACGTATCTGGAAATGTATTACGGAAAATAAAAGTATTTTGGCACCTACAATACAACTGTGGTGACAACAAAATTGCTGATTCAAATTTAAGTGCGAGTAACCTCAATCACAGAGCTTGACAGAACAAAAGTTGAAAATCACCTATCCTGGAAATTGTAATCGATAATAAAAGGAATTTTCTGTGGCACCTATCAATCCACCTGTGGTGACTATAAATTTGCTGGTTTCAATTTAACTTGCAATGGTACCTCTATCAACAAAGCTGTACGGGCAAAGTGAAGAAACACGTAATACAGAACATGTATACATATAATAAATGTATTTTGGCACCTATCAATACACCTTTGGTGAATACTAAATTGCGTGGATTTCAAATTAAGTGCAAGTGCTCTAACAACAGAGCTATGACTGACCAGATTAAAAAATACACCTATCTGAAATGTATACGGGATAATTAAAGGGATATTTTTAGTCACCTATCAAATACAACCTGTGTGACTACAAAATTGCTGGATTCAATTTAACATGCAAGTACCTCAACACAAAGCTGGACTGGGCAAAAGTGAAGAAACACGTATCTGAAATGTATACGGAGATAAAAGGTATTTTAGGCACCTATCAATACACCTGTGGTGACTACAAAATTTCTGGATTCAAATTTAACTTCAAGTACTCTATCGACAAATACAGGACTGACCAAAAGTGAAAAATACATCTATCTGAAATTATACGGATAATAAAATGCTATTTTTGGCACCTATCGAATTCACCTGGGTGACTACAAAATGCTGATTCAAATTATGTGCAAGGTACCTTCTATCATACAAAGCTGGAATGACCAAATTAAAAATACACTATCTGAAATGTAAACGGATAATAAAAAGATATCTTTTTTGCACCTATCAATACCCCTGTTGTAACAACATCATTGCTGATTAAAATTTAACTGCGATACCTCTATCAACAAAGCGAACTGGGCAAAAGTGAATAAAAACACGTATCTAAAAGTATACGGATAATAGAAGGGTATTTGATGGCACCTATCAATACACCTGTAGTGACTACAAAATTGCTGATTCAAATTTAATAGGTGGTTGTCTCACGACCTGGATTTTCATCCTACTTGTGCTGTCCTAAGAGCTGTAGTCTTTTTGGAAATCATGGGACGGGAGCACTTGCTTCCTGAAGTCCCTCCCGCCCTCCCTTCATCTAGGTGACGTCATGCTGCGGGCGCTCCGCTTCCCCGATGCTAACAGCATGTGGAAAAGGTAGAACATCTCAGATCACGTATGAGTTCTCTTTCCCCCTGCTGCAACACCATATCAATAGTATATCCACCGGTACACACACGATATTCTCATCTCCATACATCCATACAATGACCCGGCCAGGATTCCCCAGTACACAGTGGAATTGACATGGGGAAGCGATTTCAAATAATCTCTGATGTGTTGTATTTGCATGGAGTTTATCTCAGAGCTACATCTGTCTGTGTCTCTGCATAATTACTATTCACTGCACTGTTTGACTATTCCTGCCTGAATCATTTCACTTCAGCAAGTGAAAGCTGGTTAGGTAAACAGGAGAGTGAATCGCTATTTAGGCAGACTCAGACTTGAATGAGATGGGCAGGAAATAGTTAACTAGACAGTGCAATAATAATTAGGGCTGAGACACAGATAAGGCAGCAGGGGAACTGACAGGGCTGCTAGATGCCTGCTCTAAAATCGACTGAGCTGCCGCAGCAAGAGCAGGACAGAGAGAAAAGGACGGAGATAGCTAAACTTGTGTGCTCGCATCCCGACCGCGACCTGTTGTGAAAAGGATCCGGAGATACAGCCTATCAGAGAACAGCCAGACGTGTTGACTATAGAGACCGTCATCACCTCTGAGCCAATAAAAACAAGTTACTAGAAAATCGTAGGAGATTTGGTTATTGAATATATTTCAAACGTGGCTATGTTTTTTGAAGATCTTTAATTTGAATGACAATCTTTGTAGTGAGACAACCCCTTTAACTGCAAGGTACCTCTATCAATAGAGCTTGACTGACCAAAAGTGAAAAATACACCTATCTGAAATGTATACGGATAACAAAAGGTATTTTTGGCACCTATCAATACACCTGTGGTGACTACAAAATTGCTGGATTCAAATATGAAAGTGCAAGGAAACCTCTACGTCAACAAAGCTGATTTTTGGCAAAAGTGAAAAATACACGTATCGAAATATAAACGGATAATAAATAGGTATTTTGGCACATATCAAATACACCTGTGGTGCCTACAAATAGCTGATTCAAATTTAACTGCAAGGTGGCTCTATCAACAAAGCTGCCTGTGGGCAAAGTGAAAAAAACATGTATCTGATGTATACGAAAAATAAAAAGTATTTTTGACACCTATCAATACACCTGAGTGGTGACAACATAATTGCTGGATTCAAAATTAAGTCGAGGAAGTACCTCTATCAACAGAGCTTGACTGAACAAAAGTGAAAACACCTATCTGAAAAGTATACGAGAAATAAAAGGTATTTCTGGTGCACTATCAATACCCCTTGGTTGACTAGAAATTTGCTGGTTTTCAAATTTAACTGCAAGAGCTACCTCTACAACAAAGCTGGACTGGCAAAAAGTGAAGAAACACGTAAACTGGAAATGTATAAGAAATAAAAGGTATTTTTGGCACTTCAATTACTCCTGTGTGAATACAAGAAATGCTGTATTCAAAATTAAGTGCAAGTACCTCTTATCAACAAAGCTGGACGGGGCAAAAGTGAATAAAAACACGTACCTGAAATGTATACGGAAAATAAAGAGTATTTTTGGCACGTTATCAATACACCCTAATTGGTGACTACAAAATTGCAGAATTCAAATTTAAGTGCAAGGTACCTTATCTTATCAACAGAGCATGAACTGACCAAAATTAAAATACACCTATCTGAATGTTATACGGATAATAAAAAGGTATTTTTGGCACCATATGCAATACACCTGTGTGTGACTACAAAATTGCTGGATTCAAATTTAACTGCAAGGTACCTCTATCAACATAGCTGGACTGGGAGCAAAAGTGAGAAACACGTATCTGAAATGTATACGTATAATACAAGGGTAATTAAGGCCCTATCAATTACACCTGTGGTGGACTCACAAAATTGCTGATCAAATTTAACTGCAAGTACTCTTATCAATAGAGCTGACTGACCAAAAGTGAAAAATACACCTATCTGAATGTATAAACGGATAACAAAAGGTATATTTGGCACCTAGTCAATACACTGGGGTGACTACAAAATAGGCTGGATTTTCAAATTTAAGAGTGCAATGTACCAGTCTATCAATAAAGCTGTACTGTGGCAAGAAGTGAAACACACGAGTATCTGAAATGTATACGGATAAATAAACGAAGCTATTTTGCAACTATCAATACTCCTGTGGTGACTACAAATTGTTGCGACTTCAAATTTAACTGCAAGGTGGCTCTATTACAACAAAGCTGACCTGGGCAAAAGTGAAAAAACACTATTCTTGAAATGTATACAGATAATAAAAGGTATATTTGCACCTATCAATACTCCTGTGGGTGACCGATAAAATTGCTGGATCAATTTTAAGCGCAAGTGTATCTCATCAATAGAGCTTGCCTGACCATAGTGAAAAGATACACCTATCTGAATATGTATACACGGATCTAATAAAAGGTATTTTTGGCACCTATCAATACACCTGTGGTGACTACAAAAATTGAGCTGTGATTCAAATTTAACTGCGAGGTACCTCTAGTCAACAAAGCTGGGCTTGCGGCAAAAGTTAAAAAACATGTATCCTGAAATATATACGGATAATATAAAAAGGGTATTTATGGGCACCTAATTAATACACCTGTGGTGGACTACAAAATTGCGGATTCAAAATTTAACTGCAAGGTGGCTCTTATGAACAAAAGCTGGCCTGCACCAAAGGTGGAAAAAAACACGTATCAAGAAATGTATAGGGATAATAAAAGGTATTTTTGGCCACCTACAATACACACTGTGTGACTACAAAATTGGTTGGGATTCAATTTAAGTGCAATGGTACCTCTATCAACAAAGCTGGACTGGGTAAAAGTGAAAAAACACGTATCATGGAAATTTATACGATAATAAAAGGTATTTTGGCACCTATCAATACACCTGAGGGACTAACAAAATTGCGTGGACATCACCATTTAAGTTCAATGTAACCTCTATCAACAGAGCTTGACTGACCATAAAGTGAAAATACACGTTATCTGAAATGTAACAGATTAATAAAAAGGTATTATTTGGCACCTATCAAAACACCTGTGGTGACTTACAAAATAACTAGCTGGATTCAAATTGTAACTGCAGAGGTGGCTTCTATCAACAAGAGCTGGCCTGCCGGCCAAAGTGAAAAAAACCCGTATCTGAAATGTTATACGGAAAATAAAAGGTATTTTGGCACCTACCAATTCACCTTTGGTGACTACAAAAATTTTGGCTGGATTCACGTTTTTAAATGTGCAAGGTACATCTATCAACAGAGCGTGATCACAAAGTTAAAAAACACCTATCTGAATAAAAACGTATAAATAAAAGATGATTTGTGGCACCTATCAATACACCCTGTTTAACTACACAAATTGCTGGATAAAATTAACTGCTAGGTACTCTCTATCAACAAAGCTGGACTGGGCGAAAAGTGAAAAAGACACAGGATCAAAAATGTATACGGATAATAGAAAGGGTATGTATGGCACCTATCAATTACAACGCTGTGGTACTACTAAATTGGAGCATGGATTCAAATTTAACTCGCAAGTTACCTCTATCAATAGCGCTTGACTGACCAAAAGTGAAAATACACCTATCAAAAGGTATACGGATAACAAAAGGTATGTTTTTGAGCACCTATCAATACACCTGTGATATGACTAAACACCAAATTGTGCTGATTCAAATTTAAGTGCAAGGTAACCTCAATCACAAAGCTTGGACAGGCAAAAGTGAAAAAACACGTATCAGCGAAATACTTACGGATAAAAAAGCTATTTATTGCACCTATCAATACTCGTTGGTGACTACAAAATTCCTGGATTCAACTTAAAACTGCCAAGGGTGGCCTATCAACAAAGCTGGCTTGGCCAAAGTTGAAAAAAACCCGTATCTGAAATGTATACGAAAATAAAAAAGTGAATTTTTTGGGCACCTAATCAAACACCTGCTGTACAACAAATATTTGCTGGATCAAATTTAAGTGCGAGGTGACCTCTAAACAACAAGGGCTTGACTGAACAAAAGTTGAAAAGTCCTACCTATCTGAAAGTGTAATACGGATAAAAAAGGTATAGTTCTTGGCACCTATCAATACACCTAGTGGTACTAGAAATTTGCTGGTTTTCAAAGTTTAACTGTAACAAACAAGGGTACCCTTCTATCAACAAAGCTGACAGGCAACTAAAGTGAAAAACACGTATCAGAAATGTATAAAGATAATAGAATGTATTTTTGGCACCTACAAAACACACCTGTGAGTGAATACAAAATTGCTGGATTCAAATGTTAAAGTGCAAGGTTTTGCTCTATCAACAGAGGCTTGACTGATCAAAATAAAAATACACCTATCATAGAAATGTTAAAACAGGATAATAAAAGTAAGATTTGAGGCACCTATCATACACCGTGTGGTGACCCTACAAAATTGCAGGATTCAAATTTAACATGCAAGTACCCGCTCTATCAACAAAGCTGAACTGGCGAAAAGTGTAGGAAACACGTATCTGTAAATGTATACGGAGATAAAAGGTATTTTTAGGCACCGATATCAATACACCTGTGGTGACTACAAAATTTCCTGGATTCAAATTTAACTGCAAGGTACCTCTATACATCAAAGCTGGACTTACCAACAAGAGAAATAAGTACCTCTATCTGAAATTGAATACGGATAATAAAAGCAATTTTTTTTGGCACCTATCAAATTCAACCTGTGGTGACTACAGAAATTGCTGGAGATTCAAATGTTAGTGCAAATGTATCGTTCTATGCAACAGAGTCGTTAATGACACAAATAAAAATCACGCCTATCTGAATGTAAACGGCAAATAAGAGATATTTTTGGGCACCTATCATTCTCCTGTTGTAACTACAAAATTGCGCTTGATGATAAAATTTAACTTGCGAGGTACCTCTGAATTCAACAAAGCTGACTGGGCAAAAGTGAAAAAACAACGTATCTAAAATGTATACAATAATAAAGGTATTTATGAGCACCTTATCAAATACACCTGTAGTGACTACAAATTGCTGGATTCAAATTACAAGGAGTAGTCACACTACTGGATTTCTCCTACCTTGGTGCGGTCCCAAAGCTGTAGTTTTGAAATCATGGAGGCGGGAGCACTGGCTATCTGGATTCCTCGATCCCCCCCTCCCTCATCAGGTACAGTCAAGCCTGCTGCGGCTCGCGAATACCCGAGGCTAACAGCAATGGAAGGGAGAACATCTCAGATCACAAAGTTCGTCTTCCCCTGGCTGCTCACCATTACAGTAGTATCCACCGTGTACACAGCACATATTTCTGCTCCCCATAACATCCATACATACCCGGGCCATGGGGTTTCCCAGCACAATGGAATCTGAGCAGGGGAAGCGAGTCAAATAATCTCTGATGTGTATGTATTTCGCAAAGGAGTTATCTCATGCTACAATCTTACTGTGTCTGCTTAATTACTATTCACTGACTGTTGACTAGTTCCATGCCTTAATCATTCACTTTCAGCAGTGAAGCTGGTTAGTGTATAACGGGAGAGTGAATGCTTAATTAGGCAGACTCAGAGCTGAATGAGATGGCAGGAAATATGTTAACCATGCAGTGAATAATAATTAGCTGCGACACAGATAGGCAGCAGGGAACTGACAGGGCTGCTAATTATGCCTGCTCTAAATCACTGGCTGTGCCGCGCAGGCAGAGCGAGGACAGAGAGAGAGAAGGACAGAGATAGATAAACTTGTGTCGCGTCGCTCCCGAACGCTGACCTGTTTGTGATAGATGCCTGAGAAACAGCTATCAGGGAGAACAAGCAGGTCGGTGACAATAAAGACCTCAGCACCTCTGAATGCCCACTAAAACAAGTTTATCTAGAAATCATAAATGAAGGATTTGTTATTGATCAAATAGATGCAAACCTGCGCTGCTTTGTATTTTGAAATCTTAGCTTGAATTGACAATCTGTGTAGTGAGACAACCCTCTTAACGTGCAAGGGGTTACCTCTATCAATCGAGCTTGACTGACCAAAAGTAAAAATACACCGTATCTGAAATGAATAAAAACCGGAATAACAAAAGGTATTTATATTGGTCACCTATCATACACTGTAGGTGACATACAGAAATTTGGCTGGATTCAAATTAAATGCAAGTACCTCTAATCAACCAAGCTGGATTTTTTCAAAAGTGAAAAATACACTATCTGCTAAATATAAGAGCGGATAATAAAAGGTATTCTTTGGCACTCTATCAATACACCGTTTGGTGACTACAATTTGTGCAGAGAATGTCAATTTAACTGCTAGGTGTCTCTATCAACAAAGCTGGCCTGTGGCCAAAGTAGAAAAAAAACACGTATCTGAAATGTATACGGAAAATAAAGAGGTGTATTTGTATGACAATTAACCTAGTCAATACACCTGTGATGACAACAAATTGTGATCAAATTAGTGCGGAGAGTACCTCTATCAACAGAGCTGTAACTGAAACAAAAGTGAAAAATACACTATCCTGAAAAGAAAACAGGATAATAAAAGGTATTTCCTGGGCACCTATTCAATACTCCTGATGGTTGACGTAAGACTTTTGCTGTTTTCAAATTAAACTGCAAGTACCATATATCAAGCAAAGCTGACTGGGCAAAAGTGATCAAACACGTTAACTGAAATTATACAGATCATAAAAGGTATCTTCTTTGGCACCTATACTTACAACCTGTGGTGAATACGAAAATTTGCTGGATTCGAAATTTTAAGTGCAAGGTACCTCTATCAACAAGCTTGGACTGGGCACAAGTAAAAACACGTACCATAAAGGTAAAACGGATAATAAAAGTATTTTGGCACGTATCAATACACGCGTATGGTGGACTAACAAAATTGCTGGATTCAATTTAAGTGCAAGGTACCTATCAACAGAAGCATGACTGAACCCAATTAAAATGACTACCTATCTGAATGTATATCGGATAATAAAAGTATTATTTGGCACCTCCAAAATACCTTCCCTTCTTTACCACCACAGCTATCCTGCATTCCCCTACTCAAAACCACCTGTAGGTTGACTACTAAAATGCTGGATTCAACATTAACTGCAAGAACCTTCTATAAACAAAGCTTGACTGGCAAAAGTTAAAAAACACGTATACAGAAATGTATACGGATAATACAGGGTAGTTGTATGGCACCTATCAATACACCTGTGTGGACTACAAAATTGCTGAATCACATTTAACTGCAAGTACCTCTATCAATATGACTTGAGACTCTGACCAAAAGTGAAAATACAACCTATCAAAATTGTAACGGATAACAAAAGGAAATTTTGCACCTATCAATACGCCTGTGTTGACTACAAAATTCTGAAGTCAAATTTAACTGCGAGGTACCTCTATCACAACCAAGCTGGGCTGGGCAAAAGTGAAAAAAACATGTATCTGAAAATATATACCGGATAATAAAAGGGGAAAAATATGTGTCACTATTAATACAACCTTGGTGACTACAAAATTGCTGGATTCAAATTAACTGCAAGTGGCTCCGAATGAACAAAGCTGCCTGCACCAAAGTGAAAAAAACACGTAGACTGATAATGTATTATAACTGGAAAATAAAACTGTATATGGCACTATCAATACACCTTTGGGACAGACAAAATGCTGAGTGAGTTCAATTTAAGTGCGAGGTACCCTCATCAACAGAGGGCTTGACAGAAACATAAGTGTGGAAAAATACACCTACTGAATGTATACGGATAATAAAATAATTTCTGGCCCCTATCAATACACCTGTGTGAACAGAAATTTGCTGTCAAATTTAACTGCAAGTACCTCTATCAACAAAGCTGAGGACTGGGCAAAAGTAGATGAACACGTAATCTGAAATGTATATTGGATAAAAAAATGTATTTAGTGGCACCTATCAATACACCTGTGGTGACTACAAAATTGCTGGATTCAATTTAACTGCAGAAGGTAACCTCTAGTCAACAAAGCTGGACTGCAAAACCGTGAAAAACACAGATTAAAATATTAAGGATAATATAAAAGGTATATATGCACCTTATCAAAACACCTGTGGGTGACTACAAAATTGCTGGATTCCAATTTAACTGCAAGGTACCCTCTATCAATAAGCTTTGACGAACCATTGTAGTAATTATAAGTGAAAATACACCTATCTTAAATGTATAACGGATAACAAAAGGTAATTTTTGCACCTAACATCCACCTGTGGTGACTACAAAATGCTGGGAATCAATTTAAGTGGGCAAGGTACCTCTATCAAACAGCTGGACGGGCAAAAGTGAAAAAACACGGTATCCGGAAATATATACGGATAAAACAGCTATCCTTGGCACCTATCAATCTTCCAGTGGTGACTAACAAAATTCCCTGATTCAATTAATCTGCATGTGCATCTATCAACAAAGCTGGCCTGTGCCAAATTGAAAAAAACACGTATCGAAAATGTATACAAAATAAAAGTTTTTTTGGCACCTATCAATACACCTGGGGTGACAACAAAATTGCTGGATTCAATTTAAGTTGCAGTTACCTCTATCAACAGAAGCGTGACACTGAACAAAAGATGAAAAACCACACTATTGATGTTATACGGAGTAATAAAAAGTGTATTTCTGGCACCTATCATATACCACCTGTTGTGACTAGAAATTTGCTGGTTTCAAATTTTAACTGCAAGGTACTCTATCACAAAGCGGACTGGAGAACGAAAAGTGAAGAAAACACTATCGAAATGTTATACAGATAATAAATGGTCTTTTAGGCACCTATCAATTCGACCCTTGTTGAATACAAAATTGCGTGGATTCAAATTTAAGGTGCAAGGTGGCTTCTATCAACAGAGCTGAACTGGACCATTAAAATAAAAATACACCTATCTGAGAAGGTATACGATAATAAAAGGTATTTTTTTTGCGCACCTATCAATACACCTAGAGTTACTACAAAATTGCTGGATTCTAATTTAAAACTCAAGGTACCCTCTATCACAAAGCTGGACTGGGCAAAAGTGAAGAAACACTGTATCAGAGAAATTATTACGGAGATAAAAGGTATTTTAGCACCTATCAAAACACCAGTGGTGACTACAAAAATTTTCTGGATTACAAAGTTTAAACTGCAAGGTACCTCTATCAACAAAGCAGGACTGACCCAGAAGTGAAAAATAATAACATCATCTGAAATTTATAACGGATATATAAAATCCTATTTTTGTGCATCTATCAAGTTCACAAGCTTTTGTGACGTACTAAAATTGCTGGATTTCAAATTTATGGTGCCGAGGTACCTCTATCAACAAGAGCCTTGAATGACCAAAGTAAAAATACACCTTATCTGAAATGTAAACGGATAAAAAAGATATTTTTGCACTATCATACACCTCCAAGGATAGGGTACCTTGCATAAATTTTGAAACCCAATTTTGTAGTCCCACAGGTTAATTGATATGCCAAAAAACCTTTTTTTATCCGAAATTTCAGATAGGGGTTTTTTAATTTACATCAAAACTTGTTGATAAGAAACCTTGCACTTAAAATTTTAATCCCGCAAATTTTGTATTAAACCAAGGTGGGATTGATAGGGCCAAAAATACCCTTTTTTTATCCTGAATACATTTCAGATACGTGTTTCTTTCCTTTTTTTCCCAGTCCAGCTTTTTTTTATAGAGAAACCTTTTCATTAAAATTTGAAAAACCAAACAAATTTTTAGTCACCACAGGGGGTATTGATAGGGGCCAAAATACCTTTTATTAAACCTAACATTTCAATGGTGGATTTTTTTACTTGTTCAGTCAACCTTTTTAAAAGTTAAACCTTGCACTTAAATTGAATCCAGCAATTTTGTTTTTTTACCCCCAGGTGTATTATGGTGCCAAAAATACTTTTTATTTTTCCATAAAAATTTCAGATAGGTTTTTTTTTTCACTTTTGGCCCGGCAACTTTGTTGATTAGAGACCTTGCAGTTAAATTTTTAATCCAGGAAATTTTTTTAAATCACCAAGGTATTTGAAAGGGCCAAAAAATACCCTTTTTTAACCGAATAAAATTTCAATAGTTTTTTTTAATTTTTCCCCCGTCCCGCTTTTTTGATAGAGGACCTTTTCACTTAAATTTGAATCCCCAATTTTGTAGTCCCACGTTATTGATAGGTCCAAAAATACCTTTTTTATCCTTTTACATTTCCCGATAGGGTATTTTCACTTTTGGTCAGTCAAGCTCTATTGAAGGGGGTACCTTTGCATTAAATTTGATCCACAATTTTGTATCCCCCAAGGTATTGATAGGTCCAAAAAAACCCTTTTAAATTTTCCCTATACATTTTAGTCGTGTTTTTTCACTTTTGCCCTCCCAGTTTGTTGATAGAGGTACCCAGTTAAATTTTAACCATCAATTTTTGTTTTTTACCCCCCCCGGTTTATTGAAAAGTCCAAAAAAACTTTTATTACCGTTTTTATTTTAGATAGGGGTATTTTTAAATTTGCATTAACTCTTTGATAGAGTACCTTCCTAAATTTTAATCCACAATTTTTTTATCACCACAGGTGATTTATAGTCCAAAAATACCTTTTTATTATCCGTATACATTTTAGATACGTTTTTTTTTCACTTTTCGCAGGCCAGTTTTTTGATAGAGCCACCTTTTCAGTTTTAAAATTTAATCCCCAAATTTTTATCACCACAGGTGTATTGAAGGTCCAAAATACCTTTTTTATCTTTTAAAATTTCAGATACGTTTATTTTTTTTTGCAGCCCCGCCTTTTTTGATAGAGGTACCTTGCATAAAAATTTTAAACCCCGCAATTTTGTTCCCACAGGTTATTGATGGGGCCAAAAAAACCTTTTATTTTCCGTATAAAATTTTCAATACGT
>JAODAL010036855.1:0-41133 GCA_025379985.1 Phyllomedusa bahiana
AGAACCAATCTAAACAGCCTGGGGGCTTCTATCAATCCAATTGTTCCCCCACAAGAAAAATTCAAAGTGGCTACGGACCAGCCGGTCCTTAATTGAACGACCCTTTCGATATGTTATTTGTGGGTAATCTGGAATATAATCGGCCAAATCCTGGTCCATCCGTAAAATGTTCCAATATTTCTCAAGTATCCCAACTACCTCACGATTTCTATCATCAAATGTGGCTATCAATCTTATTTTGTCACATTCTTTCTCAGAGTCCTTGATAGTACGCTGGGAATTTAAAAGGCTAACTCTGTCCTGTCCCAAGGCATGCTTATATGCTGAATCAATAACTTCCCGGGGGTAACCTCTAGTCAAAAAACGATCACTCAAAGTCCTAGCCTGATGGTGAAAATCATTTATTCTGGAACAATTTCCCCCTTAACCCAAAGGGAAAACTGACCCTTAGGAATCCCTTGTCTCAAACAGGCGGGGTGGTGGCTCTCCCACCGTAAAAGGCTGTTCGTCGCAGTGGGTTTCCGATATAAATCAGTGTGAATATAACCATTCTTGCTTTTTATAATCCTCACAAGTAAGAAGGGGAGGCTCCATTCCTGAATATTATAGGTAAAGAGTAAATTAAAGCTATTGATTTTTAAACAATTCACAAAATCATCAAAGGAGTCTCTTGTACCCTCCCAAAGGATAAAAATGTCATCAATGAACCTCCCCCAGAATAAAATCTGGGGGGGGGGGGGGGGGCCATTGTTCATCCTCAGATTGACCGAGATCGAAAGCCTCCACCAGCCCAGGAACAAATTTGCGTATGTGGAAGCACAAGGGCTCCCCATAGCGTGCCCCTGAGCTGGTGGAATTTAGCGCCCTTGAAACGGGAAAGTAATTATAGCGCAAAACGAAATCCAATAACTTAACAAACTCACTATGCTGTTGATGCTGGTACTCCTAGACCCAAAGGAAAAATTCTGTGGCCCTTCACTCCCAATTCATGGGGGGATGCTACTATACAATGATTCAACATCAATAGAAGTAAGAAAAAAACCCCTTGGCCTACAGAGATCCCCTCTAAACGTCGTAGTAGGTCAGAGGTGTTCTCGAATGTAAGATGGTAAACTAAGTACAAAACTCTGTAATATCTGATCTATATAAATCCCGACATTCTGAGTGATCGAATCCACCCCTGACACAATGGGTCTAACCTTCAAAGGTTCCAACCCTTTATGCACTTTCGGTAGTGCATAGAACGTCGGAATCTGAGGACTCGAGGGTAACAAAAACTTTGAAGGGTAGACCCATTGTGTCAGGGGTGGATTCGCGATAATGAAGCTGCAGACAGGAGGAGTGAGCTCCTCCTGCCTGCGGTCCGGCGCAGCAAGCGGCGAAGATGCGCTAGCTGGTCCACTCACCCGACTGCCCGGACGCTTAATGAAAGCATCTGGGTTTTCTGGTGACGTCACCATGCCCACACCATGGCGACCAGTACACAGCAGTAATGCTGTGTGCAGGTCTTCTCTTGTATAAGCGATTTGAATATCGCTCATACAATTCCCCTCTAGCGAAAAGTGAAATAAGGGTGAAAAAGAAAAAAAAAAAGTGTAAAACACAAACATGAAAAATAAAATAAAAACACGTACACCGCCCTTTTCCCCTTTACAAATGCAAATCGGCCCAAAAAAGATAAAAAAATAAAGTACCTATATTTGATATCGCAGCGTGCATAATGACCTAACCTATAAATGTCATGTTCATTAACCCATACAGTGAACGCCGTAAAAAAAATAAATAAATCACAGAATTGCGTTTTTTGTTCATCCCACAGCACATAAAATGGAATAAAAAGTGATCAAAAGCTCATATAAACACCAAAGTGGTGCCAATTAAAACATCAGTTCATCCCGCATAAAAAAATTCTTTACACAGCTCTGTATACGGAAACATAAAAAGTTACGGCGATGCATAAATATTGTTTTACACAAAAAACACTTTTTTTTTTATTTTTAAAGTACTTCCACACCTTGCCTTCCAAACAACGGATTTAAAAGCGATCAAAAAGCCTGGTCACCCCAAAAATGATACCAATAAAAACGTCAACTCATCCCGCAAAAAACAAGCTGCTATACAGCTCCATACACAGAAAAATAAAAAAGTTATGGCTCTCAGACTGTGGTGATGCAAAAAAACGTTTTCCCTTTTTGAATAAATGTTTTTGTGTAAAAGCAGTAAAACATTAAAAAAAATATACAAATTGGGTATCGCTGTAATTGTATCGACCTGCTGAGTAAAGCTAGGATGTCATTTGTTACCACACGGTGACCGCTGTAAAAAATAAAAAAACACTACCAGGATTGCTGTATTTTCTTCAAAATGCCTTACAAAAACCTTAATAAAAAGTGATGAAAGCATCATATGCCCCTCATAATGGTACCAATAAAAACATCAACTCATCCCGCAAAAAAAAAAAGCCCATAGTCTGCTCCCTATACAAAAAAATAAAAACGTTATGGCTGTCAGACTGACAACATAAAAATGCAATTTTTTATGAACGCATTTCTATGGTGTAAAAGTAATAAAACATAAAAAACTATATAAAACTTATATCATTGCAGTTGTACCAACCCCCATAGTAAAGTTATCCTGTCATTTATCCCGTACGGCGAACACTGTAAAAATGAAGCCCAAAAAACAATGGCAAAACTGCGTTTCCCCCCCCCCCCCGACCATTTTTATGGCCCAATGCTAAAAAAATAAACTATGGAACACCTGTGCACCCAAAAGCACATATAACCCCCAAAAAGAGAAACCATGAAAAGGGGGTTGAATCAAAATGAGGGGAACTTCTGGAAGGTCTTACCTGTTTTTGGGGTTTTGTCGGGGGTTTCAAATGCACATGGCCCCACCAAAAACTGCGTTTCCCAAAAGCCAAATAGACTCCCTCCCTCGAAAATCCTGCCTTGCAGACAAACAGCAGTTTACACCCAAATTTGTGGTATTGCCCAACCCTTTGGGAAAAAATTGCCCTGAAAACAATTTGGGGTGCCTTTTTTTTCCAGGATTTTCCCAAAAAAAAAATTAAAAAATTTCCGCTAAAATTTGCAGATTTTTTGGAAAAAATATATAAATTTTTTTTTTTTCAGAGCCTAAAAGCTAAAAAAATTTATGGGAAACCCCCTGTGGGTCGATATAAAACCCCTGCCCCCCCTGGATATATTCCTTAAATTTCCAAAATGGGGTTTTTTTTTTAGGGGATTAAACAAATTTTAGCGCCTTAAAGGGGGTTTTTCAAACCTGAAAAAAGGCGCCCCCAAATAAATTTATAATGAAAAAGGGGAAAAACAGACTCCCGTAGGGGCTCCTTCTTTCTGGGGGTTGTGGTTTAGCCCCAAAAAAGTGCAAATAGGGGCCCCATTTTGGGAAAATTTCGAAAACGGGAGAAACTGGGAACGATTTTTTAATTTCCCCATTTACCTGGTCACATCTACTGTGTTTTCCCGTTTAATAAAGAAAAACAAAATTTTAAAAATTTGCAAAAGAAAAAAAGGGAAATTTTTTAAATTAACCCTCTCCATTTTGCTTTAAAATTTTCCCGTAAATATCTAAAGGGGTAACAAATTCCTAAATGCCATTTTTTTTAAAAACCCCCTTTAAAAGGGGGCAATTTTTTTAAAATGGGGTTTAATTTTTGGGGACCCAACCAAAACAGACCCCTAAAAAGGGGCCCCGTCAATACGGAAATGGTCCCTTTAAAAATCAAAATTTTTCAAAAATTTTTTTACAAAATTTTTTTGCAAATTTTTAAAAAAAAGAAATACTAAATTTTTAAGCCCCGTAATGGGGGTTTAAAAAAAAAAAAAAAAGAATAAAAAATTTAAAATATGATGCCAACCTACAGTAGACATATTGTAGATGCTAGTTATAAACTATTTTGAGTGGAATAACTATCTGCTTTACATGCAGAGATTTTTGAACTTAGAAAATTGCTAATTTTTCAAAATTTTCATGATATTTTGATATTTTTCACAAATAAAAAAGGATTTTTTGGACCAAAATTTCTTACTAACTTAAAGCACAATGTGTCACGAGAAAACAGTCTCTGAATCACTTTGATAGGTATAAGTGTCAAAAAGTTATTCTCACATAAAGTGACACGTCAGATTTTAAAACCGGGGCTCTGTCAGGAAGGCCAAAACTGGCTCCGGCGGTAAAGGGGTTAAAATAATACTCATCCAGAAGGCTCATGAACTCGAAAAGCACTTTTGTTAGAATCAAGCCAAGTCAAATTGTCCTTAATGTTCTCAAAAAATGAGTGGTCCTCAGAACTCGCATTGTAGCAGGATACATCATGGAGTATGGTATGGAAACTTTCCAGAGTTGTCGTTTCATGTTCAGAAATTGGGTTCGCCTTTTCTATACTTCAGTTGAAAAGTCCGGATATGTGGAAACTCTCTGGCCATCCATTGAGATATCCTTTTTGTCTGCGGCTGCTTTCAATATGGCATCTCTGTACCTGGAGTTGGGGTCAGGCAGGGACCCTATGTTCCCTTTCTATGGCAAAAAAATCAAAGCAAATTGTTCATGCAGGATCTGTTCTCCAGGTCATCGACTTTAGCATAAGATGTGGAAATAAACTGCTTAGCTAAATCTTTTGACATAGGATTAACAGCATCTTCCAGGGCTCCAGTTCTTTCTTCTGCATATTACACTCTATTATAGATATCTTACACATATGTTGTCTGACATGTGACATATCCTCTCTTAGCTCTCCTTTATGAGAGATTAAAATAGTAAGAATGGCATTGCAAAGAAATGGCAGTATAAATGTCCTGGATAGTAGGTTCCTGACTGACTTCCTCAGCCTGAATAGACTCCTGCCCATGTTGCTGCAGTATCACTCCTTACCCCCTATATGTAATGGTGTTTGCCCTCTTCCTCCTTTGCCTGTTGTTGGTGACCGAGCTGCGGCTTTCTGCTGTGTAGTGGTGGTCAGTGTCTCTGTGGCCACCTGCTCTTTATCCTGCCCTATACCTTGCTGCTGCTGTAGTTTAGAGGCATCACTAGCGAACTGCTCCAGTCTAGCCCCCACCTCCATGAACTTTCATGGTGGCATTTTTCTCAGTGCCGTGTTGGAGGCTGCACTACTTTTGCAGGAGTGTCCAATCGTCTGGTTATCTCACCGGATGATAAAAGTAAGTGCCACTGAAGCCTGACACTTTCCCCTTGCTGCCAGAAGAGACTTGTTCGGTTCTGAAACAGGCTATTTATTAGGAGACAGTGCGGGAGCTCAGCACCACACGTCCTTCTCACATGCCAGTTAGGCCAGGCTCTTAGATATATTTAAGAACCACCTGGAGAGGTGGCAGTTGGATTGTGGAATTAAGCTATTCACATCTTTTTCTTTATGAAAGCTTTTTGTTTGCATTTGGTTTTGTTTGATGAAGATGGTGATAACCACAACATCAATAGTTATATTGATAACCGCATTAAACTTAAAAAATAACAGGTTGTCATTAATCTCCCTCAAAATTTTTTTCTACAGAGGCTTCTGACCCCTGCCAAGTAAATATCACATCCCCTGATAAATCTTTTCTATAAAATTATATTTTCTCTTAATACCCCATTTGGAAAGAAGTCAAAATTAAAAACTACATCACATGTTTAACGAAAGGAGTCATCTTTGTGATATTTTTCTCATGTGAAAAGATGTACTTAAGCTGCAAAGAGATCTCTTCATGTTTTGACTACGTGAACACTTTTATAATATAAAGAGCAATTTTATGGGACATCCTCTATCAAAGCATTTAACGGTACATCAAGGTCCGGTTTCAATTGTCACCTTTTTTGGCATTGAAATAGGGTGGAGGTGGTGTGACAATATCGGTAAAATGTTGTGAGCAGATAGTTTCCACTATATCTGCCGATTCTCTTACTCTGATGGGCTATATGCTCTATAAGCAGTCTTACTGCGATGCGACCTATAGAGGTCTTTCTGGCATTCGGTGCATTACATATTGTAGCGCAATTGTATATCAGAAACTTTTATTAGATTTCACTCAAGACAATTTATGTGCTTTGAGTGCACACAGGTTTATATGGTTACCTGATTGCCTGACCATAACTCTGTTATCTGATTAGAGCAGAGAGCTTGGAGCAGGGAGTTGCGTCACACCATGAATGGACTAAGGTCAGGAGCAAACTCAAACAGGAACTAATCTTGATAGAGATAAAGCAATTGTTTTCAATCCTCACAGCATACATACCTTTTGTTTTAATGAAGATAACATCCCCTGCACTTGTCATAGTAATGGCTGTGCTAGAAGCTGAATATATGCTAAGCACTGCTATAGAACCATCCACAGCCCGAGGAGACGGAGCGAGTGTGAAAATGCTGGTGACTCGGAACTAGTGTGGTTAGAAATCCCCTTTAAATTGCAGGCTACTTAGTTTTCATACACGTGGCCCTGTCTTGGTGTAAAACTTTCCTTGTTGCTCATAGCAACCAATCAGAGTGCCCATTCCATATCATATAGTGCACTAGAAAAAAGAACGCTGAGCACTGATTGTTTGCTATGGGCAACAGTTTTCATACATGAGGCCCTTAGTGTATACCTGTGGACTGCAACTGCCACCTGTTGCAAATTTACTTATATTCAAATAAGCTCAAGGGAAGTTGAATGGGGGAAGTTTAGGGATTATCTGGGAGTTAAATGATTTCATAAAACACTTTAAACAGCATTTATATTAAAAAGTAAAGATATCCCACTACCTTCACGTGTTGCTTTTCTTGTGTCTCCTTATTCATCTATCATAAGATCAGTGAAACTTCCTGCGTGTGGGAGGGCCAGCAGTTCTGTAGCTATTTCCTTCAAGTCCCAGAATCCATTGCAGTTACAATCTAGGACTTCTCTGCACCCACTCCCTAATCCTCCTAGCACTGTCCATTCCTGCCCTGTACACTCTTACATCATCATTCTTAGTCATGTTTACCTCATGCCCCTGCATCTCTGCTCCACTTCACTTTCTGGTTGCCTGCAGCAGGCTGTGTGTTTATAGTATAGTCATCAATCGGTTTGCAACATGGTAAAAAAAAAACATTATTTCCTCACCTATAATATATGTAATGCATGTACAAATATGTAATTTGCTGTAGTTGCTATGTGCTGTACATCCACCACAGCAGGTACACAGCTATCCCATCATTGTAACTGATTTATGTGAGCAATTTGGCATCACCTGTACACTGAATAGCCTATATAGCATCCAAGAAAGGTGGGTGACTTCACATCCCCTACAGCAATCCCTGCAGCCAGTGAAGTCAGGGCAGTGTCTCATGATGCTTTACCCTGGCACCACTCCTATATAAAGAGGAACCAGTTACAATCTACAGACAGTTGTTTTGGGGTATTTGCTGCTGTCAAGTGCAGAGTGAGTAGGTTTCAAGCTGGCTGGGTTAGAGGCTTTGGATGTAGCTCAAAAGGGGTAGTGTTCTTTATTTAGGAGCAGAACCATGAAGGTGTGTGTATAGCCTTACAAGCCGTAAATGCTCCACTAAAACTGAATGGCCTCTTCTTGTTGTGTCCCTCTCTCTGATGATTTTTGAGCTACACCAGATTGACTAAAAGGTACTTAGCTAATATTTATATAATGCCAACATTCTTCACAGTGCCTTTAAATGCAGGTGGTTCATGTAGAGCCAAAATTGGACAGTACATCAAAACAAATCTATTTACAGCTATAGGTGGGCTACAATAAAAGGTAGTGGGTACTTAATTTTTACGGTGGTCAGTGCTTAATTTTTACAATAAATTTGGTGCATTTGGGACAGTCTAAATGTCAGAAAATAAAATTTATGGCAAAAAATTTTTCTTAAAGGTGAGGATCATGTCCACTATGTAGGAACACATCTACTTTCCCAACATTTGGGGAGTGTGCATCAAAAGTAAAATTTTAGTGCCATTTTGGAGGACAATATAATTTGTGACAATTTTTGTCACAGTTTTATACCAAAAACTTACACAGTAATTATTTGAAAAGTGATTTCTAATACATTACAACTAGTCTTTTCTTCCTGTCTTTGTGGGCATTTTCATTTTACCTATTGAAACAAGGGATAATTGCCCCAGTCATTGGAATATAGTTTAAAGTGTTGCATAAAAATGTGTTGGATAATGTGTTGAATGTTCCTACAATTTCGAATAAGGTTCTTGTTTTTCTGAACGGTTTCCAGTTATTGCTATACATTCCTGTTCTGTTACTGGAAAATACTTTGACTGGACTCTCATCTCCAGAAGAAGTTGTTTTCGAGCTGGTGTAAGATACTATGTACGAGGTATGGTCCTTATCTTTTTTTTCTAGAATAGCAAAGATAATAAATTTGCAAGAAATGTTTGTACTATTTTTGTTTTAAATATCTTTAAATGCACTCATAAGATGGCCATAAAGAGTATAAGTAGATACCAGCGCTATTGGAATGACTGAGTTGAAGTACAATACCAGATCACTATTTTGTATAGTATGGCTCTATTAATGAAAGTCAACAAACATGTTTTTCGAGTAATTGATAACCCTTTTAAAAGTGCCTAAACAGTCTGCAACTCTTTGTGTTTTGTTTTATATATTAGGTATTGATTCTGAAGGACATGCAGCTAATTTTGTTGAGACCGAGCAAATTGTGTACTGTAATGGAGGAAAGGCTTCGTTTGTTCAAGTAAGCTTATTTTGATGCGTTTCATTTTCTCTTTGGCCCTTCAAACATTAAATGTTAGGGCGACATGTAAGAACTTTGGCGCATAGAGGCCAGTTCTAAATAGCTTTAATGTGTAGAATGCTCCAGTAGGTATGAACCTGTTCTTCTGCAGTTCATACATACAGGTGCATCGTAGGTGTAATCCTGGCCCTATTTCTTATCTGTGCCACATAGTAAAAAAGTAGAAAAGACTCTACAGAATTCCTGACAGCTTGGCCCATGCTTACTGATGTTAATAATAAAACTATATTAAATAAAATAATTTCCCTAAAATATAAAATGTATATAAAATGAATGTTTAATTAAATAATATAACATTAAAAAAAACTAATACAACATCTAACAAATCTCATTATTAAAGTATTATCAGTGATTCCAAACACATCAAAGTAGACTACAAATAAAAGGAAAGCCATTAGTGTAGCATTCATTGAATAGAAACTACCATAGTTTCTGTTCACTGACATGCTATTCTAACGCCTTTTCTCTTATTTCTAGCCTGTTATAATGTGTTTGGAATCACTGATAATATTATAAAAACGTTTTTTATGGTAGATGCTGTATTGGTTTAATTCATTTATATTATTTAATATTCATTTTAAATTTATATAATTTTATAAGATACTTTTTTGGGAGGATATTATATCATTTAATATTTCTTTTAAATTATTTAAGTTTATATAGTTTGATTTATTATAAATTTGTATTATTTTAGTGGTGTAAGTTAAGAAATAATATTTTCTTTGCCCTTTTGGCAAATCTAGTTCCAATATAACAACATTTGGCTCAGACAGACCACTTTTAACTTGGTCTGGCTGTTCTGACAGTTCTGCGCCTACTTTTGACGTCCCATGTTTATAAATGTGATTTGCGCTAAAGTTTGGAGTGCAGCGGTTCATACATCTATAGAACAGGGCAACAGCAACTTTTTGACGCAAAGTACTCCAGAAACCTGCTGCAGCTCCATTTATACATGTCGCCCCAAGTGTTAGAGTCTGCAATTACACTATGTAGATCAGAAATGCCTTTGTAAAGAACCGTTTATCTTTGAGTCCTGCTAGTAGAGCTTAGTAATGGGAGTAGAGGACAGCAGTTCATAGCTGGGGGGGGGTTGTGTATTGCTGTCCGAAAAAGATTACTGCATCTCTGTACAATTTACACAGCGACTCATGAGTCCTAACTATTAACATTATCAAGTACAGAGCTAGGGGGGATTACACACTTTTCTCAGCACAATGTCTGGCAGTGATAACTGTAGATGGAAGTCCTAGATTGCAATGCAGTCTGGGACTTGTAGGAAAGAGTGACTGGAGAACCACTTACACTGCAAACACGACACAATATAAAAAAAAAAAAAAAAAAAAGTCAAAGGGAATATAGGAATTTTTTTCAAAAAGAATTTCCACTTTTTGAGAAAAAAATCCGGAAAAGCTTTTTGAAAAAAACTCATATTCCCTTTGACTTTTTTTTCTTTTTTTTTTAGTGTTTATAGAGTGCTGCTGATATTGTGGTGTTTGCATTGCTTTTGCTGCCATGCCAGCGTACACCTATACTATTTTTTTTAAAATTGTCTTGATGTGCTGACCAATTATGGATTTTGTTTTGAACTACTGACAGTCCCATAAGCAGGAAATGTCACTGCAAAAAGTACACTACCGTTCAAATGTTTGGGGTCACTTAGAAATTTCCTTATTTTTGAAAGAAAAACACTGTTTTTTTCAATGAAGCTAACACTAATTGAATCAGAAATACACTCTATAACTTTTTAATGTGGTAAATGAATATACTAGCTGCAAATGTCTGGTTGTTTATGCAATGTCTACATAGGTGTATAGAGGCCCACTTCCAACAACCATCACTCCAGTGTAATAATGTTACATTGTGTTTGCTAGCTGTGTAAGAAGGCTATTGGATATTTTGAACACCCTTGTGCAAATATGTTAGAACAGCTTAAAACAGTTTTGCTGATTAGATAAGCTATAAAACAGACCTTCCTTTGAGCTAGTTGAGAATCTGTAGCATTACATTTGTCGCTTCGATTAAACTTGCAAAATGGCCAGAAAAAGAGAACTTTCATCTGAAACTCGATATTCCTGTTCTGAGAGATGAAGGCTATTCCATGTGAGAAATTGCCAAGAAACTGAAGATTTCCTACAACGGTGTGTACTACTCCCTTCAGAGGAGAGCACAAACAGGCTCTAACCAGAATAGAGAGAGAAATGGGAGGCCCCGCTGCACAACTGAGCAACAAGACAAATACATTAGAGTCTATAGTTTGAGAAATCAATGCCTCACAGGTCCTCAACTGGCAGCTTCATTAAATAGTACCCGCAAAACCCCAGTGTCAACATCTACAGTGAAGAGGCGAGTCTGGGATGCTGGCCTTCAGGGCAGAGTGGCAAAGAAAAAAACATATCTGAGACTGGAAAGATTGGAAAAAAGTGTTATGGACAGCCAAAACGAAGTTTGAGGTGTTTGGATTACACAGAAGAACATTTGTGAGACGCAGAACAACTGAAAAGATGCTGGAAGAGTGCCTGACGGCATCTGTCAAGCATGGTGGAGGTAATGTGATGGTCCGGGGTTGCTTTGGTGCTGGTAAAGTGGGAGATTTGTAAAAGGGATTTTGAGTAAGGAAGGCTTATGCCTTGCCATACCCTGTGGACAGCTCTTGATTGGAGCCGATTTCATCCTGCAACAGGACAAAGACCCAAAGAACACCTCCAAATTATGCAAGAACTATTTAGAAGCAGGCAGCTGGTATTCTATCTGTAATGGAGTGGCCGGCGCAGTCACCAGATCTCAACCCCAGTGAGCTGTTGTGGGAGCAGCTTGACCGTATAGTATGCAAAAAATGGCCATCAAGCCAATCCAACTTGTGGGAGGGGCTTCTGGAAGCATGGGGTGAAATTTCTCCAGAGTACCTCAGCAAATTGACAGCTAGAATGCCAAAGGTCTGCAATGCTATAATTGCTGCAAAGGGAGCATTCTTTGACGAAAGCAAAGTTTGAAGTAGAAAATTATTATTTAAATAAAAATCATTATTTCTAACCTTGTCAATGTCTGGACTATATTTCTATTCATTTTGCAACTCATTTGATAAATAAAAGTATGAGTTTTTAGGGAAAACACAAAATTGTCTGGGTGACCCCAAACTTTTGAATGCTAGTGTAGATCTTATGATAGATGAATAAGGAGGCAAAAGAAAGGAAGTACATGAAGTTAGTGATATATCTTTACTTTTTAATATAAAAGCTTTTTATAGTGTTCTATGAAATCTTTAAACTTCCAGATATCCCATTTAATAAAAATATAAAATACACATATTGGATGTCCTCCACATAATCGTAATGACCTGTAGAATTAATTTAACAAGTTATTTAGTGTGAAACATTAAAGGGGTGGTCTCCCTACAGAGTTTCAGAGATCTATGAATGAAATAATGTAACATTACTTCCTGGTCCGACTCCTCCATACAAGCACCGTGCAGTCACTCTGTATTATTCAGCTCTGTTTTTTCAGTTGCTAATTAGTTTAGAAGCTTAGAAGCTCTCTGAAACTGCTAGCAGGAGGTTTTACCTGATCTACAAACAAAAGCCTGTAATTAGTGCTGTTTACTTTAGATAAAAACAAGCTTTTTACTGCAGGCCAGCACAGAGCTGACGCGACCTGAGTGATGACGTCACCCCCTGCTATTACATAGAACAAACAGCAGGGGAAAAGCTGTATACAGGTCTGTCACTGAGGGAACTGAAACAGCCAGGGAGGTGATAATATTGCTTGTAACATCTTAACAAAATAAGTCAAAGCATTATATTTGGGAAATGTCTTCATTTAGTGTTCCCTACATTTTGAAAGCTATTCTTTGTAGCGAGACAACCCCTTTAATGGTGTATAAAATAATAAACCTGACGCAGGAAACCCTCTTTTTTTATTTTTTTTATTTCCATGCCATAAAAATTATTACAGCAATTTATATGTACCCTCAAAATATGTCCAAAAAAACTTCTACTGCATAAAACAAGACTTTATACAGCTGCGTCACTGATAACAATAAAACAAAGTTATGACTGCTGAAATGTAGAAAATCAAAAATTTAATCATTTCCATTCCAACATTTTATCTACTCATACGTCTAATGTCGGAAGATGTTCCTATAAATGGACGTATGGGTACGTCCAGGACATTGTGCGGCCTGACAGGCATAGTCAGCATGATCAGTACATGGAACCAACTGTATATTATGGCCGACTTAGTGAGCATTCGGCCATTTACCCCGGTTACTGTGACCATGAATCTAAGGGGAATGATAGAGGGAAGAAGCGGGGTACTGATGTTTTGCCTGGCAACCCTGAAGCCTAACAAAGGCTTCTAGGTTGTCTGTGAAGTCACCGTGGCACGGTGACTGACAGCACTATTATACAGTGCAGTACATCCATGTATTGCACTGTCTAGTCCCTTGTGGGGACAAGTGTATAAAGGTGAAAAAAAAAGTATAAAATAACCAAGAACACACTCGCTACCCTTTCTCTTTTATATATGCCAATGCTACATCATAAAAAAAAAACAACTTAATTTGGATATCACTGTAATCGTATCGCCCCACAGAGTAAAACTAAGGTTATGTATACGTCATTATAAACTATCAGGATTGCTGTATTTTCTTCATCCTGCCTTCCAAAAAATGGATCAAAAAGTGATCAGAAATTTCATGCATTTCCCAAAATAGCATCAATGAAAACGTCAACTTATCCCACAAAAAATCAAGCCCCTACACAGCTCCATATTCAGTGGTCCAAAGTGTGGTCAACATACATTTATAATTGGTTCCTTGACAACCATTTTTTCTCCGTGATTTCTCATTCGCGATAAGTCGCTTATCGCTCAATACAAGGGACAACTATCCGGGACAACAAAATACCCAGTAGTTGTCCCATGTATTGGAACCTTTGGCTAGCTAAAATATAAATGTTTAAATGTAAAGATTGCTAACATTAAAATTATCCTGCTTATTTTCAAAATAAAGTGCATGTTCTGTTGACTGCAGGTTGACATATCCTGTAAGCTTCAACCAATCCATGGAGTCACCGATGTTTGTGTAGATGTTTATGTTGCAACTCATCAGATTCGCTATGGCCATGATCTCTGCATCAGTCACCCAGACTTCCTCACAAAACATTCCAGAGCTGTTCACATATTCAGTTTTCATGTGGTGGATGACTCTCTCTGAGAAGGGAGCGGTTGTCCTCTGTTCCTGTTAGGATGTAGCAGTTCCCATCACCTTTGGTTTTACATGTGCCCGGTGGTTGTCCAAGGTCGTTTGTGCATCCATAGTGTACAACCCTACCAAACGTAAGGCCAAGAGTGGTGCTAACATCCATCCTGAACTTGGTAGTGGGGTGAAAGTCTTAGTCTGCTTTTGTTTCTTGAGACAGAATCACTGGGACAATCATGGGACTGCGGTGGAGAAGTCTCTTCATCCTGGCAAATCTTAAAGTTGCTGGTGTGGTAGGTGTTGCTCAATATCTTGTCGGTACTGTTAATTTTTACTTGTCCCTTGGTCATGGATTCCACAACTAAGTAGAGTCCAATGCAGTGTGGTTCCATCTTTGAACACATGCAATTTATACAGCGCTGATTCTTGATATAAACAATGGTACCAGCAGTGGTTTCTTTGTTGCTGTTGTGTTGACGATTAAAGACCCGCTTCTGGTGTTCCTGGGCAGAGTGGATGTTGGTACTTACGGTTGAGCGGAGCTTTTTAAAAATTATCAACAGTGTATTTAGCACATCATGTGTTGGCATCACCTGAAACAGGCATGGGGTCCACAGTGTCATTTTCTGGGGGATTGAGGTCCATCGGAAGCTTAATTTCCATCTATACGTGACCTCAAATGGAATGCACTTGGTTAAGACATGCACGGATGTGTGATAGGCAAACACAATACCAAGGATGAAGTGATCCCAGTCGCTTTCTTGGTCATTGACAAGCTTACTAATACATTTATTTGAGTGTTAGATTGTCACGTTCCTGCTGGCCATTTGTTTGTGGGTGGTAGGCAGATGAAATGCTGTTATCTGTTTGAAAATGCTCCATCAGGTTGTCGATGGAGTTCACAAATTCTCATTCCTTGAGCTAATCAGAGTGTACATGCAGCCAAGGAGGCAAATAACAGAGTACAAAAATTGCTACTGACTTGGCACTCTTATCTGGAACAGCTGTTGCTTCAGTCCACTTGGAGAGAAAATCAAGGGTCGCAACTATACAGTATATTCGTTTCCTTTTGAGGTTTCCAGAATAAGGCCGATCATATCAATCCCGACTACGCTCCATACTTTTCCAGGCACTGGTATACTGTTAAATGGTGGAGCTTCCTTACTGATTTGGAGATTTATGGCAAAACATTTTTGACAGGCCTATACATGTTGGGGAATGTCTTTCTTCATTCCCTTCCAGTAATAATGGACAGAAATTTTGGTTAACATTTTATCTCTGCCAAAATGGCCACCAGATATATGTGGCAGTCTGCTTTTAGTGAGAACTTTCTTTTCCCCATGATAAAGAATCGCTCTGCCTGCTCAATGTGGCTTAGCTGTTTGCCTAAACTGGGACTTGGCATTTACATGTTTCAGTGGAGGTAGGTTGTAGATCCACTGTTTTTGGATCCCCAGGGTATACGGTGGCCTGGGACAGACTATATCTGGGTTCCACGTTAGATAAGTATATATTGGCCTAAAGGGGTATAGTTTGGCCTAGATTATTTTACACCCCAGACTACAGTTTTGCCTAGCACAGTAAATCCCAAGGATAAATAAACCCTCTCCCAGATTAAGCCTGGGTATAAAATAAAAAAAGTAAAATAATTATATATATACACTCACCGGCCACTTTATTAGGTACACCTGTCCAACTGCTCGTTAACACTTAATTTCTAATCAGCCAATCACATGGCGGCAACTCAGTGCATTTAGGCATGTAGACATGGTCAAGACAATCTGCAGTTCAAACCGAGCATCAGTATGGGGAAGAAAGGTGATTTGAGTGCCTTTGAACGTGGCATGGTTGTTGGTGCCAGAAGGGCTGGTCTGAGTATTTCAGAAACTGCTGATCTCCTGGGATTTCACGCACAACCATCTCTAGGGTTTACAGAGAATGGTCCGAAAAAGAAAAAACATCCAGTGAGCGGCAGTCCTGTGGGCGGAAATGCCTTGTTGATGCCAGAGGTCAAAGGAGAATGGGCAGACTGGTTCGTGCTGATAGAAAGGCAACAGTGACTCAAATAGCCACCCGTTACAACCAAGGTAGGCAGAAGAGCATCTCTGAACGCACAGTACGGCAAACTTTGAGGCAGATGGGCTACAGCAGCAGAAGACCACACCGGGTGCCACTCCTTTCAGCTAAGAACAGGAAACTGAGGCTCCAATTTGCCCAAGCTCATCGAAATTGGACAGTAGAAGATTGGAAAAACGTTGCCTGGTCTGATGAGTCTCGATTTCTGCTGCGACATTCGGATGGTAGGGTCAGAATTTGGCGTCAACAACATGAAAGCATGGATCCATCCTGCCTTGTATCAACGGTTCAGGCTGGTGGTGGTGGTGTCATGGTGTGGGGAATATTTTCTTGGCACTCTTTGGGCCCCTTGGTACCAATTGAGCATCGTTGCAACACCTTGTTGAATCTATGCCACGTAGATTTTAGTCAGTTCTGAAGGCATAAGGGGGTACAACCAGTTACTATCATTGTGTACCTAATAAAGTGGCCGGTGAGTGTATATAAATTGGGTATCGCCATAATTGTATCGACCCACAGAGTAAAGCTAACTTGTCATGGATACTGCACAGTGAGCGCTGTTAAAAATAAAAATAAACACTCCTAAGATGGCAGTATTTTCGTCACCCTGCTTTCCAAAAAACATATTTAAAACTGATCAAAAAGTCGTGTCCCCAAAAAGATACCAATAAAAACTTCAACTCCTCCTGCAAAAAACAAGACCCTACACAGCTCCATACCCAGAAAAATAAACAATATATGGCTCTCAGACTGCGACAATGCAAAAACGTGTTTTCCTTTTTGAATAAGTGTTTTTGTGTAAAAGCAGTAAAACATGAAAACAAAATATACAAATTTGGTATCACTGTAATCGTATCGACCTGCTGAGAAAAATAGAATGTCATTTATACTGCACGGTGACCGCTGTAAAAAATAAAAATAAAAACACTACCAGGAATGTTGTATTTTGTTCAAAATGCCTCACAAAAACCTCACAAAAACCTTAATAAAAAGTGATCAAAGCGTCATATGTCCCCCATAATGGTACTAATAAAAACGTCAACTCATCCCACAAAAAACAAGCCCATAACCAGCTCCGTATACAGAAAAATAAAAAAGCTATAGTTGTCAGGATAGGACAACATAAAAACGCAATTTTTTATAGACCCATTTCTATTGTGTAAAAGTAATAAAACATAAAAAAAACTATATAAAATTGTTATCATTGTAATTGTACCGACAACATAGTAAAGTTATCCTGTTTTTTATCCCGTACGGCGAACATTGTAAGAATGAAGCCCAAAAAACAATGGCGGAACTGCATTTTTTCCCCCCATTTTCATAGCCCAATACTGAAAAAAAAACTATGGAACACCTGTGCACCCAAAATGCACAGTACGCCCCTAGATGAGATCCCTGAGGGGTGTTGAATCCAAAATGTGGCGACTTGTTGAAGGTTTCACCTGTTCTGGTACTTTGTGGGCTTTGCAAATGCGACATGGTCCCATCAAAATCTGCGTTCCAAAAGCCAAATAGCCCTTGTATGCCCTGACATGCGCCCAAACAGCAGTTTACACCCACATGTAGGGTATTGCCGAACTTGGAAGAAATTGCGTGACAAAATTTTGGGTGCTTTTTTTTCCAGAATTCCTTGTAAAAATGAAACATTTTCAGCTAAAATTGCAGTTTGTTGGAAACAAATAACATTTTTAATTTTCACAGCTTAACACTAAAAAAAAAAATTGTGAATCACCTGTGGGTTCAATATACTCACTGCACACCTGGATATTTTCCTTAAGGGGTGTAGTTTCCAATATGGGGTCTTTTTAGGGATGTTTATTAAATTTTAACACATTAGGGCGTCTGCAAACCTGAAATGGCGCCTAAATAAAATTGTAATGAAAATGAGATGCCAGAGTCCAGTAGGTGCTCCTCCTACTCTGGGGCTTGTGGTTGAGCCAAATCGTGCACTAGGCCCACATATGGGATATCTCTGAAAATGGCACAGTCTGGGGAATCAATATTAAGTTTCATTTCCCTGATCAAATCTACCTTGTTCTTGTGAATAATGGATAAAAATTGAAAATCTGCAAAAAAAAATGAAATTTTGAAATTTCACCTCCACTTTGCTTTAATTCCTGTGAAATACCTAATGGGTTAATAAACTTCCTAAATGCTGTTTTGAATACTTTAAGGGGTGTGGTTTTATATTAAGTCATTTATGGGGGTATGTAACATACAGGCCAATCAAAATCACGTTAGAACTGGACTGGTCCGTAAAAAAAATGTATATTGCATATTTTCTTGAAAATGTGAAAATTACTGCTAAATTTCTAAGCCTCCTAATGACGTAAATAAAAAAAAAAAGACCTTTAAAAAAAAAAGATGCCAACCTACAGTAGACATATGGTTGTTGCTAGTTATAAGCTATTTTGAGTGGAATAACTACCGTATAAACTCGAGTATAAGCCGACCAGAGTATAAGTCGAGGCACCTACTTTTGCCACAAAAACCGGGAAAGCTTATTGACTCGAGTATAAGCCTAGGGTGGAAAACTCAGCGGCTACTGGTGAATTTTAAAAATAAAAATAGATACCAATTAAATTACATAGGCAGTTTAATTTCCCCCTTAGGCAGGTTATAGGCAGGTATAGGTTGTTATAGGCAGGTATAGGAAGCTATATGTCCCCATAGGCAGGCTATAGGCAGGTAATTGCCCCCATAGGCAAGTTATAGGCAGGTATAGGTCCAACTAGGCAAGTTATAGGCAGGTATAGGTCCCCCTAGGCAGGTTATAGGCAGGTATAGGTCCCCCTAGGTAGGTTATAGGCAGGCATAGTCCCCCTAGGTAGGTTATAGGCAGGCATAGTCCCCTAGGTAGGTTATAGGCAGGTATAGTCCCCCTAGGTAGGTTAGGCAGGTATAGGTCGTTATAGGCAGCATTTTAAAGCAAAAAATCCCACTTACTTGACTCCCCGCTGCGCCGTCTCCCTCGCCGCTCCGCCTCCTCGCTGTCCGGCCTCCCGCGCGCTGTCCTGTCTTCTCGGCACAGGCGGGTGATGTCATCAGGCCGCGCACGCAGCGTGATGACACACGCTGCCTGTGCCGGAAACTCCGGACAGCCGCGAGTCTGCGGCCACCCGGAGTCCACTACGGAGCGCTCGCTCTCTGCTCCGCAGTGGTATCTGTTCACTTTTATGCGCTCCGGAGGAGTCGCATACAAGTGAAGAGATAGCTGACAGCCCCCGGGCCACCGCAGCGCCCGGACACTGTTGGCGGTACTCGGCGTTCAGTTATATGCGCTCCCTGATGAGCCACATATAACTGAAGCGTCCCTTTCGGCGCACGGGCCATCGCAGCGCCCTAGCGCCAACAGTGACTCGAGTATAAGCCGAGGGGGGATTTTTCAGCACATTTTTTGTGCTGAAAAACTCTGCTTATATTCAAGTATATATGGTATCTGTCTTACACACAGAAATTTTTGAAGTTTGAAAATGGTAAATTTTTCAAATTGTTCATGATTCTTTGATATTTTTTACAAATAAACAAGGACTTTTTGGACCAAAATTTCTTACTATCTTAAAGCACAATGTGTCACGAGAAAACAGTCTCTGAATCACATGAATAGGTTAGTGTCAAAAGTTATTCTGACATAAAGTCACAGAAGCCAGATTTCAAAAATGGGCCTCTGTCAGAGAGGCCAAAACTGGCTCCGGCGGTAAGGGGTTAATAGGGGTGTCTTAGCATACAGACCCCTCAAAGCCACGTCCGATCTAGACTGATCCCTCGAAATAATCTATGTTGCAAAATTTCTTGAAAATGTGACAAATTGATACTAAATTTACAAGCCCCCCTATTGTCGTAAGAAAACATTTAAAGAATGATGCCACAATAAAGTAAACTACTCCGTAATCGCGCTACATAGAAGGCTGGTGTCAGCTGCTAATTGCATCCAACACCTACCGGTAACGACAGGGAATGGAGCCGACTGTTCCCTGCTGTTTAGACTGTGCTGATCGGTTAACATGTCGATCGGAAGCCTTGTTAAGGCTTCCATCATCGCAGTGTCTTCTGTTTTACTACTTCCTGCCCCCTAAAGGGACTTTTTACTTATTAAAATAAGACACTGATACATATTCTTTTATTCTTAGCTGTTTTTATTTTCTGATTGTAGATTTCTCAATTCAGTCGTCTATATATGATTGTGGGGACGTCGTTTTTGCCTGCACGGCTTTTAATAGCATTTAGAGAGAAGCTTTACAGCAGCTTCATGCACATAGGAGCCTGTGGACTGAATCAGTCCCATTGACTGCTCTGTGACCTGGGAAGAAGTGTGAAGAGTGGGGAAACTGTGACTGGTTGAACCTGTGTTTTCTATACACATTTGTGTCACCTTTCAGTTTAATTCTGCTTGTACTGATAAGCAGACTACTGAAAATATTTATATGCAGAACAGGAAGCGTCAGACGATTATTAGGCAAATTTGAAAACTGCAGGACTGAAGATTTTTTAAAAATATTGAAAGTGATATGGAAAATTTTAAAAAATAACCAAAAATTTTTTAAAATGTGTTTAACATAAAAACATGAGTGAAACGATCAGAAATTTTTCAATGATACATTCCCTTTAAAAAATATTAAAAGCTCAAGTAACCCCCTTTTACCATTTTACAAATAAAATAATAAAAATACACATAATTGGTATCACGGTTTCTGTAAAAGTCTGATCTATTAAAATATAACCTCATTTGTTCTGTATAAGGAAAAAATTCCAAACCCCAAAAAATTGGAATAAAAAGTAATCAAAATGTCGCATCTGTCCCAACATGGTACCAATAAAAAGTACACTTTAGCCTGCAAAAGCTGAACCCTGAATCAGTTCCATATGTGGAAGTACAAAAAAAGTTATTGGTTGTAGAAAATGGCACTGTAGTGCAAATTTAATGTTTGAATTTTTTTCTGGTACTGAAACATAATGAAAACCCTACATATTTGGTATTGGCGGAATTGTATCAACCTGCAGAATACAGATAACATATCATTTATACCGATGACTGAATACCGTAAAAACAAAACCCCTGCCATCATGGTGCAAGTACATGTATTTTTCACATTTCGCCCCACTTAGAATGTCTTCGTGGTTTCCCAGTATATTCTTTGATATGGTGAATGACACCATTAGAAAATACATCTTGTCCTGCAAAATAAAATCCCTTATATGGCTATATAGATGGGAAAAATTAAAAAAGTTATTGCTCTTGGCAGGCGAGGAGAAAAAAAATTATCGGGAAACGGTAAAGCACAATGTGCAACAAGAAAACAGTCTGGAAAGTTTTTTCCCACAAAAAGTGATACATCTCAATTTTGAAAAATGGGGTTCTGTCATGGAGATCAAAACTGGTTAAGAAGTTAAAGGGGTTTTCTCAGTACAGACTTTCGCAGGCATCTTGAGCTTTTTCACTAGCTTACGGCTTCAAATCCAGGGGCAGGTCTCTCCTCCCAGTAGGTGGGTCTCCACTCACTGAAGACTGGTGACATCATCATTCTGTGTGAGCAGTGGAAGGGAGAGGATGTCACAGCTCTGTGGACCTCCTGCAATGGTCAGTTCTCATTCCCTAGAGAGCTGTCACCTCCCTCCACAAGCAATCCTTATAGCCAGAACATCTGTATTGCTGTAAACATTTATGCATACAGCCCCCTAATATTACAGAAAGTGATATCGTGTCATTTTGTCTAGCAGAGTGTGTTATATGGTTGGGGGAGGGGAGCTGAATGTATTTTGTGTGTTATATGGGTGGGGAAGGGGAGCAGAGAGTATTATATGGGTGGGAGGAGTGACTAGCATTGCCCAGATCCTTCTCATCCGAGCTGTAACTGGAGCTGTGCAGAGTAGTTTTTAGTTTCACTTTCAAATAGCTCAGGGGGAGTAAGCACAGAAAGTGCATGTAGCCAATCACAGCAGAGGGGGTGTGTCCCATCCAGAGGTTGAACTACATATCAGGCAGCCAATCACAGCAAAGGGGGCTTGACTCATCCTCAGGCTGCAGTTTTAGACTTTTTCATGCATGGTGTTTAGGGGATTAAGTTGGTGTAATCTAAGTTTACACAATCTATGTATTAGACAGAAAGGACTGGTTTATTCATACCCCCTCAACTGGTTTCTTAGGCCATGTCTACACAGCACTGGTTTTCGTATGGATTTGACTGTAGACCATTTCCCATAGAACCCAATAGAAAATCCGAGCTGCAGTCTACACAGCACGGATTTTCTATTGGCTGATTTCAAAGCCGCCAGATTATAGAACATGTTCTAAAATGTAAAAATGTGGAATGACTGTAATGTCCTTAATTTCGCAAAGCAGCTAATAAGTCTATATTCATGCTATATTTGTTGTGTACATTCGTAGTTGTCCCAGAAAATACTTTACGCACCTACACTAAGCATGTTGTACTACCCTAATAGACCCAACACATGCCAAAAGAGCAAACCAGTGTCTTATTGGCATCCATCAGGCAGATGTGTTGTACTTTTTTTTTTTTCTATTTTAAAATGTAAAGGAAATTGTATATGACCAGTACAAAAAAAAACTTTTATATCGTATTGTTGTTGTTCTATACATGGCAGCCTTTTCTGGATACATACAAATGTGCATGAGAGGCTTTCTTATGGTGACAATTGTCCTGCGTCTTGCTAGCTGATATGGTCTGTACCTAAGTGAGAGAGATTTTCTCCGCTTCAAATACTCGCCACCTGCAAGTTTTGCTTAATGCTTTGCTATACCAAGAGCACATAACTAATATTCACATATCTTGTCTTTATTTGTAGACTCGTGGATCAATTCCATTTTTCTGGTCACAGAGACCAAATTTGAAGTACAAACCAAAGCCTCAGATCAACAATGCTGTAAACCATGTAAGTAAACCACATCCTGCTTTGGTTATATGCTGCATCCGAACCATAATATTAGTCTCACTATCATGAGAACTATTCTTGGAGTAGTGGCTTCCATGTGACATCACATTTTTTGTGTGTGGTTGAATTGAATTGTGTGGATAGCCCAGTTCTTCCAAATACATTTGCACCTATCAGAGCCAGGTCTATTGACTTTCATGTCATCGCTCCAAATCACCAATTTCCAATCTTCAATTTTTTGTACTTTTTTGCAAATTCGAGCCAACGCTTCATATGGTAAGATTGAAGTCGAGGCTTCTTCACCTTTTTTTGAGCCATCATTCCAGGCTTGTGTGATGCGCGTTGCATGGTGCTTGCATGGACATCTGTGATCTCACTCTTATGAAGCATACAGTGTCGTGTCAGTCGCGCCAGAACTGATAGACCTTTTAATGAGCTGACTTGTTGACTCCAATATTTTGCTTGGATGTCCACCTCTTGTCTTTTGAATGGTTGGTCGGACTTCATTTCATATTCTTTCAGCTGTCATGACCTCACATGATGCAGTTTGACAATTTTCTTGGCCAAGAGACCGCTATCGATGAGCTCGATGATGCGGTTTCTCTTTTCTTGGGAAATCTTCTTTGTGGCTGCTTGAACCAGTGACCTTTCGCTCAAGAATTAGTGTATTAACACACTGAGCTATTAGGGAATGTAAGAACAGGTTGTAATTTGTAGTATACAAGAGGAAAAAGATTGTCCCACCACCAGGAGCAAAACAGTAACAATGCAGTTACATCACAAGAATCTGCATAACTAAGCATATGCTAAATAATTGAAGGTCAAAGTTATGTATGAGATAGCCAAGATGATTGGCTATAAAATGATGGTAGTCTCCCATTCAAAACTGTAGTGGATGGTGAGATATGGAGCCTGAAAGTCAAAAGTTCAAAACATTGTTACACTTTTGCTTGTCAGTGTAAAAATATATTTATTAGATACAACTTTATAACATAAAAAACTTTAATAAATTGTAAATATGCAAAACGCTGCAGTAAGTGGGGAAAAAAATTACAACAAAAACGTCCTGAATAACATTTGTTGAGTAAGTCTATGAATTTGTTCTGAGAAATAGTATTGCCTCCATCAGATCCTCCTTCATAGATGACCTCAAATCTGATCTCATTATTTCCAGGCTAGAGAATGGCCTTTTTACTTTAACTTGGGTTGGTGACAAAGCGGTGACCACATGGGTAACATCTTTAACAATTTCAGAGTAAAAAGGAATTGCCTCATCAACAGTCAGTTTTGACGAACGGTTGAACTCTTCTACTTCTTTGAAAGCAAGTGAAAAATTGTGCTGAAATATGGTCAATCTCTTTGTTATGGGAGCAAATCTTTTCCCCTGCGGCAGCACTTTTGCCTGCTCCATGTCATCCAAATGCTTTTCAAAATTAAACTCCTCATATGATGATGGTGAAGATATGGAAGCAATAGCACTGACAAGACCTAATTCCTCTTGCTCTTGGCACTGCTTTGAACTGTACCAATTTATTATATATTTTGGGAGTCGGTCCATTTTATAATGACACTGACGACTCAACTCCGACTACACACCCCCGGCGTAAACCAAAAGTGTTAGCTCTTCCAAAGCGGGCTATATCCCTCTTAACATTGCCAGGCTACTCTGTTTTAACCTAGTGTGCATAGGAGGCAGACAATGCTCTGCAGGTCTGCTGCATTTTTTATTTTAGTTTTATTTCTTCCTTTTCCCTTTGAGGAGGGGATAGAATTTTTCCTCACCAGGGTCGTCATCTTGGTCATGACTTTGACGGTTATCCCCCCTGGTTTCTTGAGCGTGTCAGGAAACCAGGCAAACGCTTTGTGTTTCTCCTTATGTAACGGTCACCTGATCCCACTTACTGCCGCGGTTTCCATTTGTATTCCTTAAACCCCACTCCGGTGCGTGGTATTGTGGGGGTGATTCGTGAAGACTTTAGGTAAATACCCCAACTTCCCCATCCTTGGGGGTAGTTTGGGGGTTTTCAGCACGCTTCGCCGCCATTGATGTGTTGTACAGGTGTCTTGTATGCTGGCAGGCCGTTGTGTCTTCTCTGTCCTGTCGGCGTCTCTGAGGGATTGGGGAGGTATTAGTGGCCGGTCCCTTTTTCTGCAGTGGTTTTCCCTTAACCATTTCTTCCAGTGGACCCAGGGTCTTTCATTGCAGTTTTTAGCTCCGGCAGCCTATTGCATTAATCCAGGGCTGTTGCGTAACCACAGGCCGCTTCCGTGTTTTTACATTTAAGTCCCCAGCTTTTCAGGGGACTAGCATGCACCCGGACCGCACTTTCTCCTGCCCTTGAACCGCCTGTACCTCTAGACCAGGCATCCTTAAACTGCGGTCCTCCAGCTGTTGGGAAACTACAACTCCCATCATTCCCACTGTTATAGACTGTATAAATGCATGTTGGGAATTGTAGTTTCCCAACAGCTGGAGGGCCGCAGTTTGAGGATGCCTGCTCTAGACTGTTCTTTATCCCCTCCCAGGAAGCGTTTTTTTTCTAGTGCGGAGTTTGGATGCCATTTTGCTGGCAATTTCTGGTATTTCTCCAAGGCATCTCCTGGCTCTCTATGGAGGATAAAGTACCTTTTTGGTGTGGTAAACTGGCCCTCTAGGCCATTTATCCCATGCTTGGTTCCCCCTGATTACCATGTCTCTTTGCAAGAACGAGGCACCAAAGCCACCTGCCTCCAGAGCGGTGGCAACTCATTTTGCCTGTGCCGCTGTCCTAAAAAGTTTGCGTGCAGTCAGTCTAGCTCGCTCTGCTCCCTTTGTTTGGCTCTCCAGCCGACCGCCGCAGGAGGCGGCGGCCCAAGAAAAGTCAAGGTTCTTCTCACTAGTGTTGGATGACATTTCCAGGCTAACCCAGGTTATGGTCTCAGCCATAGAGCGTCTGCTTGCTGCTGAGCCTCGAACCAGAGGGTTGCTTTGTGTTAGCGGACTAGAGTTCCCTCGTCTCCTGTGTCCTCTGTCATCTCTCAGGACAGATCGTTAGTGGATATAGAGTCCCCACTCCTGGATTCAGTCTCTTATGGGGACCCCTCTGACTCAGAACCTGACAGGAATGATGGACTGACAGCTACTGTTTAAACTCTTATCCAGGCTGTAAGAGACTCCGTTCATATTAAGGATGAAGATGTCCCTCCCTCTAAGGAGGAGATTTCCTTTAAGCATAGCAGATGGCAGCGTTTGTTGTTCCCTACTCATATGCAGTTTGAGGAACTTGTTTCCAGGGAGTGGAAACGTCCTGACGAGTATTTAATTTATATACAATGATATGTATACACCGGAATTCCTCAATCTTCTCTTTTATTTACTTCAAACATAAGTCCAAAACTTTAGGACCCCAATGACAAATATTTAAAAACCATGAAAAATAGCTGTGATATACTTATGTTGTATGTCCGACAAGGAGCCTCCATCCATTTAGTTGCAGTCCATGTGGATATCATGGAGATGCTAAGCATTGGGCGGAGAAGCACACCTGTGCTGCAATGTTTCGAAGGCGTAACCCTTCTTTCTTAAGCATGCATCATATATAACAGGGGTCCTCAAACTTTTTAGACCGGGGGCCAGTTCACGGTCCCTCAGACCATCGGAGGGCCGGAATATAGTTTTAAAAAAAAGTTTTACTTTGTGGGTCGATACAATTACAGTGATACCCAATTTATTATTGGCCCAGCAGACGTAGGTAGAATTAGGTCCCCCAGCAGACGAGGTAGAATTAGGCCCCTCCCCCCCCAGCAGACGTAGGTAGAGATTAGGCCCCCCCTCAGCAGACGTAGGTAGAATTAGGCCCCCCAGCAGACGTAGGTAGAATTAGGCCCCCCAGCAGGTGTAGGTAGAATTAGGCCCCCAGCAGGTGTAGGTAGAATTAGGCCCCCAGCAGGTGCAGGTAGAATTAGGCCCCCCAGCAGGTGTAGGTAGAATTAGGCCCCCCAGCAGGTGTAGGTAGAATTAGGCCCCCCAGCAGGTGTAGGTAGAATTAGGCCCCCCAGCAGGTGTAGGTAGAATTAGGCCCCCAGCAGGTGCAGGTAGAATTAGGCCCCCAGCAGGTGTAGGTAGAATTAGGCCCCCAGCAGGTGCAGGTAGAATTAGGCCCCCAGCAGGTGTAGGTAGAATTAGGCCCCCCCCAGCAGGTGTAGGTAGAATTAGGCCCCCAGCAGGTGTAGGTAGAATTAGGCCCCCCAGCAGGTGTAGGTAGAATTAGGCCCCCCAGCAGGTGTAGGTAGAATTAGGCCCCCCCCAGCAGGTGTAGGTAGAATTAGGCCCCCCCCCAGCAGGTGCAGGTAGAATTAGGCCCCCCCAGCTGGTGCAGGTAGAATTAGGCCCCCCCCAGCAGGTGCAGGTAGAATTAGGCCCCCAGCAGGTGTAGGTAGAATTAGGCCCCCCAGCAGGTGTGGAGATAATTAAAAATAATAACCTGACTTCACTCAGCTTACCTGGCTCCCCGCCGCTGTCGCTGCTCCCGGGCTTCTTCTTCAGGCAGCGTGATGTCACCAGGCCGCGCCGCAGCGTGATGACGCTGACGCCGCTCGTGCTGTGGACTCTGGTGAGGCGCATCCTTCCTGCACCTCACCAGAGTACTCTGCAGAGCGGAGAGCCCCTGCTCTCCGCAGAAGCATCTGTATGTGCGTCCGGCGGACGCACATACAGATATTCCCAGCGCCGCTGCCATCACCGATCGCTAAGGTGCTAAGCCGGTACCTTAGTGATCGGCATCGACTTAGGCACCTACCGATCGGTGGCGGCAGGTAGCGGCATCGCCGGGGATGACATGGGGGACACTCTCCACGGACGGAGGTGCCTGAGGGCGGACATTTACAATATATGGGAGGTGTCTGTGAGTGTCAGAGGGCGGACATTCTGCATATACATTGCACAGTGTCCGCCCTCTGACACTCACAGACACCTCCCATATATTGTAAGTTTCCGCCCTCAAGCACCTCCCTTGCGCTGCAGAGTGTCCGCCCCCTGAAGCTGGCCCCTGCTGTCGCGTGGCTCGCAATGGCTTTCATTTTACCTGTCCACCGCCCACGGCACCTCACCATCATATGTGCTGTGGGCGGTGACAAGTGATGTGAGGCATCGCAAGCAGCGCGACAGCAGGGCCAGCTTATAGAGCACACAGCAACTCAGGGGATTGCGGCTGCCGCAGGTGGCAGCGGCGGGCCGGATGAAAATCCCCGGCGGGCCGCATTGCATTTTTATGATCCAAAGCTTCTCTTTGAAGTAATCTGGTTTTAACCCTTGATGGGTCCTTAGACTCAATATGTTCTAACACACACCATCTTAAGCTAGAGACAGTGTTTTGCTTCAGAAAAATGTTTCGCTAATGTTTCCCCAAAACAGCTTAGATTCAATCTCTATCTTTGATTTCTCTTTAAATGAGAGAATTGCTGAGCGATATTCGTTAATACAGACTTTTACTGGTCTGCTAGTTTGCCCTATGTATTTTTTACCGCATGGGCATTTTATCATATAAATTACTTGAGTGGTATTGCAGGTAAAAACATTTTTTATCTTAATGTCCGTACCTGGTGAGAGATGTTTAATAACGGAACCTTTTATAATAGATGAGCAGTTAACACAACCTAAGCATGGAAATGTGCCTGTTTCTCAGTACTAAATTTCTCTTGTATATATTTGTATGTTTTTATATAAGAACAAATCATTTGATCTCCTAAAGTGCGTCCTTTTTTTTAAAAAAAACATTGGGGGATCAATAAACAACTTCCCATAATTTGGTTGCTGTGTAGGATCCTCCAATGTTTGCGGATTGATTTTTTTAACTAAACAAGAATACATAGCGTTACAACATTTAAAATAGGATAGATCAGTAGTAATAAAAAAAAATGCTGATAAGGGAGGAGCTACGGTGATGCTGGACAGAGATCAATATATACAAGAGATTTACAATCAGGAGACACTAAAGTGTATAAAAAAAACTTTCACATGATCCTATTGAAGAGATTCAAAAAGAGGTTAATACAATATTAGAAGAAGCTGTCACTATGGATATCATCACCGATAGTGTCAGAAAAATGTTAACGAACACACATCTGCGCATTCCGATATTTTATGTTGTGCCAAAAATTCATAAATCCTTACAGAAACCACCTGGTAGACCTATCATGTCCGGTTTTAATTTAATCTTTGAACCGTTAGCGAGATACATTGATAAATTCTTACATCATGCAGTAAAGAAAGAAAAACATTGTCTGAGATACTGGCCAATATTTACAGTCTATTCAAAATATTAGGTCTAATCAGATTAATTCAGATGATTTGTTATGTATGTTGGACATACAATCATTATATACCAATATTCCATACTCGGAAGGCAGAGAGGTCATAAGAGACATACTTATTGAGAATCACACGTTGTCCAATGCAATTATAAATTTTCTGAGGTCTTGATTGGATGTTGTTTTGACCAATAGTTTTTTCACATTTGGAGATGATGTGTACCTCCAGCTACAGGGGACCTTGATGGGGTCTCCTGTGGCTCCGAGGTACGCAAATCACTTCATTGCTATGTTGGAAAAGAATTCTATTTTTCCGTCTAGGTTTCACAATAACATCATTTTGTGGCGTCGCTATGTGGATGACGTGTTCTTAATGTGGAGAGGCATAGAGGAATTGTTGAATGAGTTAGTTCAATTCATCAATAATTTACATCACTTGATTAAATTCACCATACAAAAAGAACAGAGTAACATACAATATTTGGATGTTTTAGTAACAAAGAATGGAAACCAATTAGAAACATCGTTATACTCAAAAGAGATAGATCGTAATAATCTCCTTCATCGCCGAAGCTTTCATGATCCTTCGGTGTTTAAAGGAATACCTAGGTATACCTAGGGTGAATTGATAAGAACAAGATGTATTAGTTCTAGTGATGATCTATTTATTAAGAGTGCACAAAAAATCTCTCAGAAATTTATCAATCATGGATACGATTTAAAAGAATTAGAAAGTATATGGTTTCTGAAGTTTTCAAAATGGATAGACAAGAATTGTTACAACTGAAACAAAAGAAAGACAATGTTTTTGTTTTTTTCGGTCTACATATGATGAACATGCAGACATTATTAAAAAATCAATCCACAAACATTGGAGAATCCTACGCAGCGACCCAAATTATGGGAAGTTGTTTATTGATCCCCCAATGTTCGTTTTAAAAAAAAGACGCACTTTAGGAGATCGACTGATGTCTTCTGATATAAAACCATACATATCTAGAAAAGAGAAATTGAGTACTGAAAAAAGGCACATTTTCATGCTTAAGTTGTGTTAACTGCTCATCTTTTTTATTATTATTATTTATTTTTAGAGTGCCATTGATTCCAGGGTGCTGTACATTCAAGGGAAGTTACAAACATAACAAATGTTGAAGAAATACAATGGTGACAAAAAATTATTAGTAACTGATACAGAGAGGAAAGAGGACCCTGCCCGTGAGGGCTTACAATCTACAAGGAAGGAGGGGAGAGACAGAAGGTGTGGGGTGGACATGTTTGTGGGCCGGTGTACTGGTGGTGGGGTTAGTGTAGGTTATAAGCTATCCTGAAGAGAAGGGTTTTCAGGTTTGCTTTTGAAAGTGGTGAAAGTTGGGGAGAGTCTGATGTTTTGGGTTAAGGCGTTCCAGAGAATGGGTGAAGCACGAGTGAAGTCTTTGAGACGGTTGTGTGAGGAGCTGATGAGAGGGGAGCAGAGGAGAAGGTCCTGTGAGGAGCGGAGATTGCGTGAGGGGAGGTATCTGGAGATTAGAGCAGAGATGTATGGAGGAGAGAGATTGTAGAGAGCCTTGTAGGTCAAGGTTAGTAACTTGAAATGAATTGGCTGGGCAATGGGTAGCCAGTGAAGGGATTGACAGAGGGGAGAGGCAGAGGAGTAGCCGGGAGAGAGATGGATAGGACGGGCAGCAGAGTTGAGGATGGTTGGAAGGGGAGCGAGAGTGCTGGATGGGAGACCACAGAGAGCGGTGATACAGTAGTCTAGGTGAGAAATGACAAGGGCGTGGACTAGCGTTTTTGTAGTGTCAAAGTTGAGGAATGGGCGGATGCGTGAAATATTTTTCAGGTGGAGGCGGCAGGTAGAGGTTAGGGCTTGGATGTGTGGTTTAAAGGATAGAGAGGAGTCAAAGGTTATCCTAAGGCTTGTGGAGCTGTTGAGAGAGTGTATCCATTAACAGTGATAGAGAAATCAGGTGGAGGGATGGAGTGGGACGGTGGAAAGATGATGAATTCGGTTTTCTCCACATTTTAGTTTTAGGAGACGGGAGGAGAAGATGGAGGATATGGACGATAGACAGTCTGGGATCCCGGAGAGAAGAGAGTTAATGTCAGGACCGGAGATATAAAGCTGGGTGTCGTCCGCATATAGGTGGTATTGAAAGCCATATGAGGCTATGAGCTGACCCAGGCCAAGAGTGTAGATAGAGTGTAGTGGGCCCAGGACTGGCCCCTGGGGGACACCAATAGAGAGCGGGCGAGAGGAGGAGGTGGTGCAAGACACTGAATGTCCGTTCAGAGAGGTATGAGGAGATCCAGGAGAGGGCCAAGTCCGTGATGCCGAGGGAGGAGAGGATTTGTAGCAGGATGGAGTGGTCGACAGTGTCAAAGGCAGAGGACAGGTCTAAGAGGAGAAGCACAGAATAGTGGCGTGAGGCTTTAGCAGTTACTAGGTCATTGGTGACCTTGGTTAGGGCAGTTTCAGTGGAGTGGTGGGGTCGGAAGCCAGATTGGAGTGGGTCAAGGAGAGAGTTGAAGGAAAGGTGGGAGGACAGTTGAAGATAGACATGCTGTTCCAGGAGTTTGGATGCAAAAGGAAGCAATGAGATGGGACGATAGTTGGACAGTGAGGAGGGGTCGAGAGATGGTTTCATAAGGATGGGTGTGATGGTCGCATGTTTAAATGAGGAAGGGAAGATGCCAGAGGTTAATGATGGATTGAGAAGGTGGGTGAGGCCTGGGAAGATAACAGTGCTGAGGTCTGGGATGAGGCAGGATGGCAGTGGGTCAAGGTTACAGGTAGTGAGGTTGGATTTGGACACTAGAGAGGAAAGGTTATCAGGATTAACAGTGGGAAAGCAGGTTATGGAAGTGTTCACTGGGGACTGTGTCAGGGTAACAGTGGGTGGTGGCGATGGTGGAGGTATAGAGGTGGGCAGTGGGGACTGTGGGGTGAAGCTTTCTCTGATGAGGTTGATCTTATTTAAGAAATGAGAGGCGAAATCGTCCGCGGATAGGAGAGATGGGGGAGGAGGTGCTGTGGGACGAAGGAGAGAGTTGAAGGTGTTGAATAAATGTCTGGGGTTGTGAGACAGAGAGAATATGAGAGTGGTGAAGTAATCCTGTTTGGCGGTGGTGAGAGGAGACTTAAATGTGTTAAAAGGTTCCATTATTAAACATCCCTCACAAGGTACGGACATTAAGATAAAAAATGTTTTTACCTGCAATACCACCCAAGTAATTTATATGATAAATGCCCGTGCGGTAAAAAGTACATTTGGCAAACTTGCAGACCAATAACCGCCTGTATTAACGTACATCTCTCATCAATTCGCTCGTTTAAATAAAATTATAAGATAGAGATTGAATCTTAATGTCATTTTGGGGAAACATTAGTAAAAAAAATTTCTGAAGCAAAACAGAATTGAACATATTGAGTGTAAGGACCCATCGAGGGTTAAAACCCGATTACTTCAAAGAGAAGCTTATTGGTCAGAAAAACGCAATCTTTGTCACCCAAAGGTTTAAATGAAAGTTTGAGTCTTAAAATATTTCTCTCTTAGCTGTTTTCAGTAATGTAAATGTTTTTAATGTATCATATTGTTTTAACACATATGCATGTGGTATTTAATCATGATGTATTACGTATGATGCATGCTTGAGAAAGAAGGGTTACGCCTTCGAAACATCGCAGCACAGGTGTGCTTTTCTGCCCAATGCTTAGTGTCTCCCTGCTATCCACATTGACTGCAACTAAATGGTAGGCGGCTCCTTGCCGGACATGCAACGTAAGTATACCACAGCTCTTTTTCATGGTTTTTAAATGTTTGTCATTGGTGTCCTAAAGTTTTGGACTTAAGTTTGAAGTAAATAAAAGAGAAGATTGAGGAATTCCAGAGTATACCATTATATCATTGTATGCAATGTTTTGGAGCTTTGGAGAAGGCTCATTTGGTTACTCCTTGCACTTAAATAGTATACACTACACGGTGCGTTTGATTGTTTTACAATTTGATGCTGTTTCTCCGTTTATAATGTATTAATAATGAGCATTTAATTTCTGCCAGGCAGCTTAATACCCTTTTACCTTTTCCTGAGGAATTAGTTGCTAAGTAGTCAGGAATTCCCTCTGTCGATTTCCCTGGTTTCACGCCTTTTGACAAGCACCACCATTCCACTCTCGGATGTGGCGACGCTGCATGATTACGCTAACAAACGGATTGAGGTTTTGTGCAAATTCCACCTTTAAAGCTTCTGGGGCAACCCTGCAGCCTGCCTTTGCTTCCTCCTGGGTTAGCAATGTCTGCACAGTATGGGCCAAACAGCTAAAGCAGGGGCTATCGTATGGTGCTTCTACAGAAGAGCTACTGGGACTTGTATTCTACCTCATGTATGCCACTAAGTTTCTTTTTAAGTTTCTTGAATTGGCTCGTCTGGCTTCTAGAGCATCTGCTAATGCAATGGCTGTCTGGTGCTTTTTATGGTTAGTTTTGGTCGACTGATGCAGCCTACAAAAGGACACTTACTGTTCTCCCCTTTTCCGGTAGCAGACTTTTTGGGAAGCGCCTGTGTGAGATAATCTTAGAGGCTACCAGTGGTCGCAGTTCACGCCTCCCTCAAAACCTCCCTGCATGGCAGTTGTTGTGTAAGAAGCATTTTCAATTTAATTCCTTTTGAGAATTCTCTTATAGGCCTGTGGGGAAAAAGGACCACCATTTGTCAGAGTTCAAGCAGCCATCGGCCATGCCAGCACCTTCCTGGCATTTGGGTCACAGGTCAGATGCCCTTCTGCCACGTCTCTAGTGACCTGAGGCTTTTTCCCTGTTTGATAATTCCTCTCAGTAATGGGGTGCTTCCAAGAGGTCTGATAGGCCCAGGTTATCCACACCTACGTCTGAGAAGTTGTCTCATCAGGATATAGGATCGATTTTGTATGCGATCTTCCAGTGCCATTTTTTTCGTTCTTCTTTGGCCGGTCCACATATCTGGGCGGCAGCCTTTTTTCAGGCAATCCACGCCATTTTCCTTCAGGATATTCCCTAGCCTGAGCGCTTCTGGGGTTTCTATTCCAACCTTTTTACGGTTGTCAAAAAATGCAGTTGGGTAAGGCCGGTTCTGGATCTCTAGGAGCTCAACAGTTATCTGCAAGTATCAAAATTCTGCATAAGGTCTTTCCGGTCTTTGAAGCCACCGGGAAACTAAGGAAACGCTCCAGAGCCACAATGTATTTTCAGTTCATGGCTCTGCCATTTGGCCTGTCTGCATTGCCAAGAGTCATCGCTAAAGCCTTGGCAATTCTTTGCATCAGGGGGATTGCCATCATCCTTGGATGACCTTCTGGAACTCCAATCTGGACAGCATCAGTATCGCCTTTAGATGCCTTAACATGCTTCTGGTGGTTTGTCAACTATGACAAATCCTGTCTGGTCCTGTCCAAATGGTTGGAGTTTCTGGGCATAATTCTTGACAAATGTTAAGCCAGAGTATATCTTCCGCCAGCTAAGGTTCAGTGCTTACGGTCAGGTATTTCCCATCTTCGAAAATGTTCCCTGTATATCCTTCGCACTTGCATGGGAGTTCTTGGCAGGATGATTGCAACTTTCCATTCCTGTCCATTCCGTTGGCATAGTTTCATTCTTGCCTCCTCTATTGGGCCATTCTAGTTTGCTGGGACGACGCTCTTTTCTCCCCGGACAAGGAAATCCTGCTCCCATCCCAGGTTTGTGTCGACCTCAGTTAGTAGCTTGTGTCTCCTGCGCCATAATAGGGGAAATTCTTTCTTCCTCCACAGGGGCTGATTATTTTTATGGATGTCAGCACCTTGGGTGTTGAACTGTCTTCAGCTCCCATACGACGAAAAATCTAGGGTCCTCCAGGAAATCTCATCTTCAGATCACTGCAGTGGTGGTACCAGGAGGCATTCGACTTTCCCGGAGGCCTCGAGGATTCTTTGCTGGGCGGAATGCTCCATTCTGTCCCTGTCAGGTTTTCTTTTCAGCGGTGGAGAACTGGAACACCATTCTCCTCAGCTGAACATCAGTGGATCCATTTGAGTGGTCTCTTCTGCCAAAGATGTTTTGACTTCTTAGCTGGAGGTGGGGCACTCCAGATGTCGATTTGTTTGCATCCTGCCTCAACCATCAGCTCCCAAATTGTGTATCCAGGTCCCAAGATCCTTGGGCTCTTAACGTGGATGCACTGGTTTACCTTTTTCCTCCTCCTCCCCTCCTCCAACGCCTCGAGAGCGAGCGGGTTCCACCCGTTCTCATCGCCCCAGATTGGCATCGCAGGACTTGGTATGTGGATCCCATTGTCCTGTTGGCAGATGTCCCATGGCCTCCCCCTTTGTGCACAGGCCTCCTGTGCCACAGTCCTATGTTACATGTTACACCATCCCTTCCCTCCGCTGCATTTGACGGCATGTCTGTTGAATCCGTAATTCTAAAATCTCAGGGTTTTTCAGATTTGGTCATTTGGACCATGATTCGGGCTCGTATTTATTATTGTACCTAAAAGACTTTTTTGCCTGGTGCGAGCCAAAGGGTTTTCACCAATTGGGTTGTACTACCCAGTTGGGTATATCATTCCTTCAGTTAGGTGTAGAGCAGGGCAGTGCCCTTTTCTTCTTTAAAGGACAGGTCTCTGTCCTCTTTGTTCTTTTTCAGCTGACTTTGGCCTGCCAACTTTGGGTCTAAACTTTTTTTTTTTTTTCAAGAGGTTGCTTGCTCCGTCCCACCTGTTCGCCGACCAATCTAGCCATTGGACTTAAACCTGCATTGCCTTCAAAACACGATTGCTCATTATGAACCATTGCGGGAATTTCCCGCTGTTTTATTGGAAGGTGGCCTTCCTTCTGGCCATTATGTCCATGGAGTGTCTGAACTGGTGGCTCTTTCTTGCAGATCTCCCTTATTGGTTCTACGTCCTGTGTCTTCGTGTCTCCCAAAGGTGGTTTCCTCGTTCCACCTTAATGAGGACATAGTTATGCTCTCTTTTTGCGCCTCCCCTTTCTCACCCTAGAGAGCGGTTGTTGCATTGTTTGGATGTGGTTAGGACTGTCTGAATCTAACTCATTGCCACTGAATCTTTCAGGTGCTCCGACAACCTTTTTGTCATTCAAAAGGATCTGCGAAGAGGCATTGAGGCCTCTAAGGCCCCCATTGCCTGCTGGATCCAGTCTGCAGTTTCAGAAGCCTAGTAGTCCAGGGTGAACCTCATTCCACTCGAGCGATCGGTGCCTCTTGGGCAGTGCGGCATCATGCTTCAGCTTCACAGGTCTGCAAGCCTGCAATCTGGGCCTCATTTCATACTTTTAGTAAACTCTACCAAATCAATACCTTGACCTTGGCTGATGCAAGCGTGGGCTGTAAGGTTCTTCAGGCACCGGTGTGCTAACTGACTTGCACTGCTGTCAAAAGTTTTCGTTCTAATTTTTTGGACATCTCAAGGTGCTGTGTCTCCGAATAATATTGAGAAATTTGGATTTTTGTACTTGCCTTACAATCCTTTTCTCATCTGATTCATTGGGGGAAAAAGATTAATTCCTCTATTTGTTTTAGTCAGATTCTAATTTTTGACATTCTCTGCTGGCATCAGTAGGAGGGATATAGCCCACTTAGGCGTAGCCAACACTTTTTTGGTTTATGCCTAGTGTCAGCCTTATAGGGAAAGGGCCTATACCTAAGGTGCTGTGTCCCCCCAATGAATCAGACGAGAAAAGGATTTTGCGCTAAGTACAGAATTACTTAAAAATACAAAATACACAAGTTAGACCAACTGGTCTATGAGTGCATCTTTTTTTTTTTTTTCAATAAGTTTTATTAGAGATAAGTCAATACAGACACAAAGCGAGTATCCGTACATTCCGTAATTGACAATCATACAAATGTCCATACTTAAAATTTGATAATTGCAAGCATTTACAGATGCACAATTTGTCAATTTGTTATTAATCTGTATCCGCTGTCTCCTAAATTTTATTTTTCTCCCCACCCTAACACTTCTTCTGAGTAATAAAGATCAAACAGAAAGATTGAAGAACCATTTAATAACAAATCCCATACCTCCCCCCAACTGTAGCCAACCTAGTGTGCACGTCTACTTCCCTGTGTTAATCTACTATATCTAAATTCCCTAGTGTACCTTTTAATTTCTTCATGAGATAGTACTCCGTTTATTTGAAGGGTTCCAACAAAGATTTAATCTCATCAGCTTTGTATTGTTTTGAAATAGTTTCCATTTCTTTGAGAAACCTTTTGAGTCGTTATCTTTATTTCTTTCCGCCTGCAACTTTTCTAAATATAGTACTTGTTTCAGACACTCCCGAAGCTTTATCAATCGAGATAAATTTTTTCGCCGCTAGCAATGTAACATGAATTCCTTTATAAGTTATCAGAGCCCCCTCTGTCTCATTGCCAGATGTTTCCCTAGTGGCGAAATGAAACCATAAGCCTTGTGGGTTAAAAAAATAGAACAATTCCAGGTGTCAGTAATAAACTTCTTCACCTGCTGCCAAAACCTGACAATACATCTGCCTTCCTGAGTCCACATTTCGAACATGCCTGTAGGTACTGAGATCTATCTGAGCCATAGGGAATGTCGAAAGCATATATAGACCTAAGTGCCAGTCTGAAAAGGATTTCTCTGCATTGTTACTTGAAATGATTCCGCACTGCATATCCCTTTTGAGAATTTTTTGATTGTCTACGTCTTGGAGCTGTACTCCAGTTTTAAAAAAAGTTTAGTTCCAATCCTTACTCCTTTGTAGTAAAAAGGAATAAATTTTAGTAATAAACCTTTAGGCCAGTTCACACGGTATTTTCGCCCGTAATTCCCGCCGGGAGTGCCAAATTGGGCTGAAAACGGCCCGGGCTTACTTAATCCACAGTTCTCGAGAGAATATGGACTACGTCCCTTTCCTGCTCGACGAACCCGCCCGGGCGGGAGTAAGTGCGTAATTTACCAGCGGCAATGCGCCCGCTGGTAATCAATTTGGGGCCCGGCGAATTCCCGGCCCCCGCTCCCGCCCCTGGCCCCACACGGGAATTGGGGGGGTAATTCGCCCGCAGTTTTGGTGTGAACATGCCTTACTGTCACTAATTTTGATGAGTTCAGAAAACTCAGTTGTCTTCCCAAAGACTGAAGGTGTATAACACTCTCTGCAGAAGCTTTCGATTTGTTTATATTGAAAAATTTAATTCGCTCCCAATGTGAATTTAGTGTTAACCTCTTCCCAACTAAGTAACGTTCCTTCCGATTCTGACAAAATCCCTCCCAATACCATAATGCCCTTTTGCCTCCACCCAGGAAATAGCTTGTTTTCCTTGCCCAGGCGAAAAAATGGCATATCCCAGAGAAATGAACATGGGTCGTTTTAAATAGCTTCCTTACATGTCTCCCGTACCCCGGAAACCCTTAGATCTATGGTATGTTTGACCTCTATAGAGTGTAACCTCATCGGCAGATGTAATAACGATACCAGCCCTGCGGGGAGATAAAAACTGAGTTTCCACCCGTAGGGGAAAAACAGACCCTTTCCCCCCCCAACCAATCTTTGACAGGCCCTCCACATAAAAGGGCTAAATTGTAAAACCCCTGATTTTTATAAACCTTTTTTGGGGCACCACCTTGTAGTTTTCCCCAGCGCTTATTCCCAAAACCCTTTACGCAAGTTTTTTTCCTTTTCCATAAAAAATTTTTAAAAAAGGCTTTTTCGAAACCCATTTTTACTTTCTTTATCTTGAGCAGTAGTGGCATGTTCTGTAAAGGGTAAAGCAGTCTTGCAAAACTTATCATTTTAAACTGAACTCTGCTCATAATAGACAGAGGAAGATCCCTCCATCTTTCTAACTCTGCTAATATTTTCTTTTGAGGGGCATCTCCCAATTTACAGGAAGTGGTAAGCAATGCCCTTTGGTTTTTTGATGTTGGTTTTATAGCCATTTCCCAAAATGCGGTTTCTAGCTATAGACTTGCGCAGTAAATTTCCAAAGATGCAGTGTTTTTTCTCATATGGCTAAAAATTCTTTCTTTATTTAATCCGTTAAAAAGTCCATTTAAAACGATGATGCTAGAAACTTGAGCGTTTTTGACACTATGGTCCTGTTACAGTAAAAAAATCGGGAGTTCCCCAAGGAAAAATTTCCCTCTTTTCCCAAAATTTTGCATGAAGGAAGGGGGAAATTTTTAATAAAAAACAAATCGTGCCCTTTAGTTATACTCTTTGGAAACATGTCCCTTGATAAAAAACCCAAATTAAGCATCTCAAAACCCTTTTCCTTTTTTCCAGTCCCCCCCTTTTTGAAAGGTATTAGACAATAAAAGTATTCTGGGTTTTGACTCAAGGCCCGGGAATTCTATGGGTTAAATACGGGAAATGAGTTCCTAAATATTTATTAAAGCCCTTATTCCCATTATGCAAAATCCAGAAATGGTAGTGGGTTTGTGGTGTTCATTATGGGGTTAATATGAATGTGATACTTTACCATTGGTCCAACGTTTTTTTTAAGTATCCTGTGCAACTCCCGTTTATGTGTAAACCCAAAGACTGAAAGGGGCCCAGAAAAGTCTTTTGTCACTTTTTTTATAGGGAAATTAAAATAAAAAATAGGAGGGGGTGTGGACATTGCTGCTTTAAACTATTTTTTACCCTTTTTGAAGTATATGGGCCCATTGCATCCCTGCTGTGGTATGCGTTGTGATACATTTTTGTGATGGCCCAACAGATACCACAGATGGGAGCTGAAAACGGGCATTAATCATTGCCATGGTCCGTGAATCACAGTTAAAGGGTTAAGCGCCGGGGATAGGAGGTTTCCTCTGCAAAACCCCTTCTTCTGTAGCATCGTCTCTAGACATCTCTACAGAAAGACAACCTGCACCATCCACCATCTATAGTCGGTGGGTGGCCGTTAAGGGGTTAAGCTGGCTGTGAAGAGCAGGCTCTGAGAAACAACCTGGTGAAAACACCCCTTTAAAGAGCATTCCAATTTTATGCCCATATTAATTCTAAATAACATGTGTAAAGAGTTTTTTCAAATAAGCTCAAGATAAAAGAGCTAGTACTTTGCATCACCTATTGGCTGTAGCATTACTCAAGTCACTGAACCTTGCAATATGATAAGAATTAAAGCAAGCTAGATGCTCCTCTACAAACAGCTGCTTCGTGGTGCCTCTCCTTAATAAGAAACATTACCCATTTTGAGCGATATCTAAAGTCTCCCAGCCAGCCAACACTCTGCTCTGCACTGATAAGGGGCAAACACCCCAAAACAAATGTCTGCGAATAGGTATCTGGCTCTATTTTACTCCTAATCACATTGCAATTATTAGTGAGTCGGATGCACTTAATTCCTTAACAACTGGCCACTGACTCTAGATGGCGGGCGGTGCATGTCATCTTTCGGTAACAACGTCTTAAGATGTCACTGCAGAAAGGGGAGTTTTATGGCTCATTGCGCTAGGAACAGAGCTGTAGTTAACAATTCCATTCCTAGAGCAGTCTCTGTAATTGCCGGCGAGCGGAAGAAGCTTCCTATCCCTGGCGCTTAATCCGTTTGATGCCACGTTTCCTACCCAGAAAAAAAAAGGGCATTCCCCCCCCCCCACGGGTCATCAGGGCCCCCGGTGACCCAATGGAGCTCGAGGAATGTCTGTACAGTCGGCCCTGGGGACCTGGAGTAGCCCCAGGGCTGTATGTAGGGTCCTGACTGCAGTCCTGACTGCGGCCTGTGTAATTCTCGCACAAATTGTGATGTATTAGCATACATGAATGTGCTAAGTTTTAACAAAAATTGTAAAATAGTTATCCCTTCATGGGATTACAAAAAAAGTAAAAAAACAAAGTGTGGAAAAAATATACCATGTTTCTTTAAACGCCTCTCGGTAGTGCAAAGGGTTCCCAAAATAGTGTTAACGAGAAGGGGAGGAAAAA
>JAODAL010036856.1:0-41132 GCA_025379985.1 Phyllomedusa bahiana
TTTGATGCTGGTATCATGGCATAACAATATAGTATTAGCCGGTGCATTAAGCTAGTGTACCTATGGACCTATGGCTATAAATGATTATATATAGATGCTTTTGGACATGAACATCTATTTGTGAAATATGGCAATGAGCTAATAAGATTCGTGCAATATAATTCATCTCTGTATATTTAAATATACCTGTACGGAGATACAAGATAGGATCTAACTGCATTGTATCTAATTGACTTGCGCGCCGACAGTTGACATGCGCAATAGAGTTCTGTAGTCCGTTCACTAGCGGACATGCGCAATAGAGTTTGTAGTCCGATACCTTGCGGACATGCGCATTGGAGTCGCGCACGCGCAGTAGTCAATTGAGAACGCCGGTCTCGGGATACATCGGTGTCTGGTCCCGCACTTAACAGGTGATCAAACATTGGAGATTTTTAAATATAGTTGCACATATAAGATGCATCTTTATTGGTTGTGCATATTACGATTATGTTACACAATGTTTGATTGGTTATTGTGATTGGTGGGTGTTTACCTTGTACTTATATATAAATGGACACTTATAACATTTGTATTATGCTTGAAAAAGGCTCTGTCACGTATGTCACGTATTTGTGAGCCGAAACGTTGCACCTTTTTGTACTCCTGATTCAAGATTAAAGAAGCCTTTTATGCTGACATCCGTTTTTACAGTTTAACTGGGACTCATGAGTCACTATGTAAACTGTAAAGAGCTGTAGTCATCATTTTCATGACAGCAGTACACAACACCCTCAGCTCTGAACTACTGTCCTCTGCTGCCACTACTAAGTTCTACCAGCAGGGCTCAAAGATAAACACTTCCTCCTTCCCTGTAGTTACTCTAATGCAATTACTTCTATTCACTTGCAAATTATAGGCTGGCAAGAGTGAATGCAGCCAGACCATTCTTTGCTACAGTGGAGTGTTTCTTGAGCTGAGCCTGGCTTCAAAGCAAACCCACTTAGTGTGATGTAAGGTTCAGTGAGGCATATATATGAACAATGAACATCACATGGTTTGCAGGGCCGTTGCCTGGTTCTGTACAGCAGGACAGATAAATAATTTTTGATAAGCATGGATTACAAAGTTTAATATAATGCAGTTGTGAGCCCTATAACAAATAAAAAAGAACCCCTTTAAGTTGAGTCACAACTGCATTAGTGTACATTAACAACTGGTAACTGCAGTCCTTACATTAAAAGAAACTTTCCTCAAAGTGTCCTTATGAGATGGTTAATACTGGTGTGAATCTGCTCAGAGTTGGATAACTGGATAGTTCACAAGAAAATGAATAAAATGTTGAACAAGTCTATACTGTCCCTGACAATTATGTAGCCCTGGTGCACAGCAGGCATCACACAAATCTACTGCCTATGATAGATAACTAGCATTGAGCCTACATGTTTCACTAGTAATATTCCTCAGGTGTCAGTGGGACTGCAAAATCATGGCGAGTGCAACTTAATGTCAGTGGACATCAGTATATGTGGAGTTGATGTCAGCCTGCTGTTTATAGAACCCTATACGTAGATTTTAAAATTGAGAAATATGTTTGCTAAAAAGTCAGCCACTCAAAATGTGGATTTGAATATAGAATTGGTTATGAATATAGCATGTTAACATGGTCACTACAAAATATATGAACACATCCACTATACAGTATATGAACAAAGCCATTTTATGGTATATGCAAACAAACCTTTCACAATCTGTGCATGCAGCAGTTATACAGTAAGGGCGACATGTATGAAAACTAGCGCAGCCCCGTTCACCCCGTTCATTTGTAACCAGGCGCACTCCAATATCAGGCACATTACAGAGCGCCGCAGCACTTTGTAATGTGCCTGATTTCAGGGGGCATGCGGGAGGCGTGTCGCACTACAACCATACAAAGCTATAGATTTATAGCTTTAGTACGGCAAATCCAGGTGCATTACTGCTGGAACAGGTAGACCACTTTAAAAGTAGAACAGGTTCTTAGATTCAGGGGATTTTACGCCACAGAAAAAAAAAAAAATGGCGCCTGGGCAAAAATCATGCATGTCGCCCTATATGCACACAAAAACTGTACAATATTTGCATATAAACCTCATTTAATGCATATTGCAGCTCTTCTACACTATGTGCACATGACTTCTATACAGTATTCTTGGACAAATATACTGAACCTGCACAATTCTTATATCTCACAAAAGTGAGTACACCCCCCACATTTTTGGAAATATTGTACAATATCTTTCATGGGACAACACTGAAGATATGACACATTGATTCAATGTAAAGTAGTCAGTGTACAACTTGTATAACAGTGTAAATTTGGTGTGCCCTCAAAATAGCTCAACACACAGCCATCAATGTCTAAATCGTTGGCAACAAAAGTGAGTACACCCCTTAGTCAAAATGGACAAATTGTGCCTAATTTGCCATTTTCCCTCCATGGTGTTGTGTGATTTGTTAATAATGCAAGGTCTCAGGTGTGAATGGGGAGCAGATGTGTTAAATTTGGCGTTATCACTCTAACACTCTCTCATACCTACCACTGGAAGTTTAACATGGCACCACATGGCAAAGAACTGTCTGAGGATCTGAAAATAAGAATTGTTGCTCTACATAAAGATGGCCTAGGACAGTGGTCTGCAAAGTGCGGTTCACCAGCTGTTGGTAAACTACAACTGCCATCATGCCCACTGATATAGATTATATAAGTACATAATGTGAGTTGTAGTTTCCCAAAAGCAAGAGAGCTGCACTTTGCAGAACAATGGCCTCGGATATAAGAAGATTGGCAACACACAAAGTGAGCTGCAGCACTGTGGCCAAGACCATACAATGGTTTGAAGAGACAGGTTCCACTCAGGACTCGCCACGGTTGATCGAAGGAGATGAGTACACATAACTCAAGATTATCTTTTCAAGATAGAAGAATCAGTGCTGCCAGCATCACTGCAGAGGTTAAGGGGGTAAAGAGTAAGCCTGTCAGTGCCCAGACCACACTGCATTTAAAATGGTCTGCATGGCTGTCGTTCCAGAAGAAAGCCTCTTCTAAAGATGATGCACAAGAAAGGCTGCAAACAGTTTGCTGAACACAATCAGACTAAGGACATGGATTACTGGAGCCTTGTCCTGTGCTCTGACGACCATAAAAAACGTATTTGGTTAAGATGGTGTCAAGCGTGTGTGGTGGAAACCAGGTGAGGAGTACAAAGACAAGTGTGTCTACAGTCAAGCACGGTGGTGGGAGTGTCATGGTTTGGGGCAGCATGAATGCTGTTGGCTGTATGGAGCTACAGTTCATTGAGGGAACCATGAATGCCAACATGTACTGTGACATACTGAAGCAGAGCAAGATCCCCTCCCTTCGGAAACGGGGCCTCGAGGCAGTATTTCAACATGATACCAACCCCAAGCACACCTATAAGATGACCACCTTCTTGCTGAAGAAAATGCGGGTATTGGTGCTAGACTGGCCAAGCATCTCTTCAGACCTAAACCCAACTGAGCATCTGTGGAGCATCCTCAAATGGAAGGTGGAGGAGCACAAGATCTCTAACATCCACCAGCAACGTGATGTCGTCATAGAGGAGTGAAAGAGCATTTCAGTGGCAACCTGTGAAGCTCTAGTGAACGCCATGCCCAAGAGAGTTAAGGCAGTGCTGGAAAATAATGATGTAAATTTTCACTTAGGGGTTTACTCACTTTTGTTTCCAGCGGTTTAGACATTGATGGCTGTGAGTTCTATTATTGAGTTATTTTGAGGAAATACCAAACTTACACTGTTATACAAGCTGTACACTGACTACTTTACATTGTATCAAGGTGTCATATCTTCTATGTTGTCCCATGAAATAGTAACAAAACTGTGAGGGGTGTACTCACTTTTGTGAGATACTGTACCTGCACACAACCACTGCATCATAGGTTTCCAACTTTCAGAGACGAGGTTTCTGTATTAGGACATGCCTCTATCTCTGTCCAATCATTATCCATGAATCTCTGTTCAGGCATGCCCCATGTAGCGTCGCTGCAGAGGGAAAAACTTTGAAGGTGATGCCTCGCAATCATGACCATGTATAACCACCACAAACGTATTACAACGACTGCTCAGTACTCCATACAGTAAAAGTACCCCCTTGGTGCCCAACACATATTAGTGCTCTAACATCCTAATAATGCCCCTACACGGTAATAGTCCTCCAACATTGTAATAGTACTGTCTTTGTCATACACATACACACACAGTGACAATGCTCTCTTACTTTCTCCTACAAAGGAAGCCTTTTTTAGTGCTCTCCTTGCAAAAGTGATGCCTCCATAGTGCCCACCACACAGAAGCTATAGCCCCTTTGTGCTTTCCCTTACAAAAACAAGTCACTTTGCGATATGTGTCCATTAACAGTGTCCTACCTATTCCTAGATATCCCCTCTTGTATGGGCTTCATTATCTCCTCAGGTCGCTATAGCTACAGTCCTGTTTGATCACTCCTGATAGGCTGCCAGTGCTGGTCGATATAGCTACAGACCTGGTGTCCTCAGCAGCTTGTCGGTAGAAGCCAGTAAACACTGAATTCAAAAATGAAACTAAGGAAACAGGACTGAGGTAAGATGAATTCTTGTAGTGAGACAACCCCTTTAATACTGCTTTCACAGTAGTAAAGCCCTCTTAGTGACTTTCCATACAACTTAGCATATACACCCAACCAATAGAACTATACAGTTCCACACAATCCTTCTAAAATACTGTATATGTACACACAAAAAAATCACAATGTAAAACATACCCAAATGAAAAATTTTAGCTTTCTTCTATAAATTTATCCAAAGGCAAGAAATAAGGGCTGAAGCTCAACTTTTAATTATTCCTTCTAAAAAACCCAAAAGAAAAAATGTCACATAGAAAAAAACCACACAGAACATATTGTCTCAAGTTATCATATGACAGAAAATACAATATGTAGCTTTGTATACCGACTCACGTGACCTGGTTGTCATCCGATGACAACCCACTTTCTTCGCACGCTAATTAAAAAAGTGTCAGAGATAATGGGGCTTAAATAATAGGGTATCCAATCAGGGTTTTTTTTACAAAGCCTAGAACAATTCACTATTAAGCCCTGCCTATCTGACAGGGAACACGCCCTGAAAAGGGCGACCCCACCCTATGGAGGCATACACACAGCTAAATGATGCATACAAATGGGTGAAATTATATCCAATCTGTTCTGCCCAAGGCATTTCCCCACATTGGATAATGGTTCATGAGAGGAACAAGCATGAAGACTGGAATCAGCAAAAGAGATATTAACGCTGAGACAACAAGCGAAAACAGATAAAAATGTTGTCACTAGATAGAGATCAACAACCAGCAATGTGGGCTTCAGCCCTCTATATGATGGTAAGTAGGACTGCATATGTACACAACCAATATACAATATGTACAAAGAAATCTCTATATAATATATGCAAATAAACATTAGCCATTTAATCTATACACCATTTCATGCACCATATATTCACAGATCTTAACGTGGTACATGCATGCAACCCATAAATACTATACACCCATTAAATATATTTGTCTAGCTTTCTATTTTTATAAGTGAAGTAAAGCTTTCATCTTTTGGTCCGGCAACAAGTTGTATGAGAGGCTCTTATCTGCCATATACTCTCTAACAAATTAGTTCTCTCCTCTAACATTGATGTATTAACTACTGAAAAGTAACAAAACATCATTAAAATAACAAACTGTCATAGGGAAGAGCTCTAGTAGGAGAACATAATTATTCAAGCATTTCAGGGAAAATAGGCCTCATTAACAATGGGACAGGTTGACTTTCTGTGGTTTGGTAAGAGTATATTTACACAATTCATCACCGTCTGCAGTTTCTACCTCACTACAGAGCATCATTTTCTTCAAGGCATAAGCAAGGAACAAGCAAAATGTAAAAGTCAGTTTCATCTGCACTTGACAAATAAATATTAGATGCATTCTTAGGCAAACAATAAATATATTTATTTATTACCAGTGCCCTGTTTCACCCGAGAAGCTATTTTACATTTTTATAAGGATCCCTTATGCTGCAGTGACAACTCTTGTGCCTATTAATAATGATGTGGATGTCCTGATAGATAGGAAGACTGACAGAGTGTCTCATTTCACTTGCAGTATCATTATTACTGGAGAGTTCACCAACATTTTCACCACATACTTCTACACTTATCCCATCTTAAAACATAAACCTTTCTTCTTTACGAGGGACTTACTTGTTTTCACTTTCTAGTCCACCAGGGGCGTTGCTAGGTAGTTTTTTCGGAGCACAAGCCCCGGACAAAACTGCCTGTGCCCCGAATCTCAGATCGTCGGGTTCCAGGCTGCTGCTGCGGGGCTGGAACACCGACAATCTATTCAGCTGTATGTGCGTCCTCTGGACTGTACTTCGGCATGTGTATGTATGTAAATGTGTATGTACTGTATTTATGTGGGCTCATATGTATTGTATATATGTATATTCATGTATACACACATATGTATTGTATATATGTATATTCATGTATACACACATATACACAATATCGGCCCATTCACATCACTAAAACATAATCCTGCCCGGATACGCCGTGTGCTTTGGGAGCTTGCGCTGATCAGCACGTCTTCTCGGAGCACGGGGGGCCGACAGCCCGCTAGCCCCATAGATATTCATAGACATGCATTATCTCCCTGCACGTACGATACGATAGTATTGTACGCGCGGGGGGAGGACGTGTAATCCATAGTGCTCTTTGAGAGCTATGGATTACCACAATTACGCCAAGTGAACATACCCTTTGACATGTAAACTACAACCTGATGATGAATTATATTTGAATATAATTTTTTTATACCTGTCATTTGTCAGGGTTGTGTATGATTTTAGCTGCTGCAGCCAGACTAAGGCTATGTTCATGTTGCGTGAATCTGGGGCGCATTTCGTGGCGCGCCACAATTATGGTAATTCATAGCTCTCATAGAGAGCTATGAATTCCGTCTTGTCTCCGGCAGCATACAATACAATCTTATTGTACGCCAGGGGAGAGAAGTGACAGGTCACTTCTTCGCGGCGCTGATAGTGGAGGTGAATGAACCTCTGTGCAAGGAAGTACACGCTGAACAGCGCATACTTCCAAAACACACGGCGTACTACGGCACGTACTGCCCTAAGAGTATGTTCACACAACGTATAGTGGCACAGCTAAATGGCATATTTCTTCTTTGATTCCATTTTCGGGTGAATTCACGCGGTGTATGGCGGCACATAGTTGTGCGCGCCACTATATGTCTGCTGTGGGAAGTATCCGTCGGCCAGCACGTACTTCCCACAGCGCTCCGGCCTGCACCCCCCCGTCCAACCCCCATTTCCCCGGCGACATGTCTCTACCCTTGTCAGCCGCGCAATACGTGACGTGAAATATTCATAGAACTCAATGAGTGCTATGATTTTACCATATATGCGAGGCATACTTTGGGCTCATTGCAGCAGAATTACCTGCCGAAGTACCGTCCGCAAATAGGTCGTGTGCACATAACCTTACAGTAAATTTAAAGAGGAAAGTGTGTGAAGATAATGAGGTTGGAGGAATGTTTAAGCTAGGAATCAGGGGGATTCCTAGTTTAAGCATGTGGAGAGCAAAAGAGTAGACATGGCATTGGGACTTGTTTGTGAAACTGGGAATGGAGTAGAGGGAAGGGTTCCAATAGTTTATTGGGAGAAGAACAAATAAACAAAAACCTCTAACTAAAAAAAAAAATTATGAACTGTTAAAATCATGATGTATGATAGTTAGAATGGCTTCATGATAGCTATGACTTGTTTGTAAATACAAATGGTTACATTTCATTCAGAAAGGATAACAAAAATAGAGGAGCAATCTAAGGTCCCGTTCACACGGCTTATTCTGCCGCAGATTGGCGCCGTACAGCGCGCCGGTTTGCGCTGCCGTACGGCGCCAATCCGCGGCAGCAATTACGGTAATCCACCGTTCTCATAGAGAACAGTGGATTCCGTCGCTCCTCCCCGCTCGGCAAATCCGCCGCGGGGGGAGAAAGTGACATGCACATTATTTCCGGCGCGTACGCGCCTAAAACATTGCTTTGTCTTTGGGGCGGGGCGCGGCGCCCCCGCCGCGCTCCGCCCCCGCCCCCGTCCCGCCCCTTATTCACGGCGGATTTGTGCGCTCAATACGGCGCACAAATCCGTCGGGAATAAGCCGTGTGAACACGGCCTAACTTTATCTGGTACCGAACCCAACTGGAGGGAGGGTCCTTTTAGACCATATTAGTCAATAAAACCTGACAAAATAGCAAAAGTGCGGGTTGGGGACAGTTAAGAAAATGTGCTCATAGGGTGACATGTATGAAAACTGTCTAGATATAAGACTGACTTTGTTGCCCATAGCAACCGATTGGAGATCCCCTTACATTTAATATAGTGCTCTGAAAAAATGAAAGGAGAGCTCTGACTGGTTGCTATGGGCAACAAAGACAGTCTTAGACATACAGCGTTTTCATACATGTTCCACATAGAATTTTTAATTTTCTTTATCAATATCCATATATATTTCCACTTTCAATAGTATGTGTTCTTAAACATCCACAAAATAGTGACCCTGAGGAAGGTTAAAAAAAAAACTATTGAAAAGATAAATATGAAAAGATAATTTTGCCAAACTCTTGGCTGTAAGTTTGGAATTTCCTACTTACTGAAAGTGAATCTTGTTGGGGGACAATCAGTGGTGCCAATATTTAACACAATATCAAGTTCACTATCTTCACTTGATATTCATCTCTAGTGACTTTGGCACAAGGGGTTGTCTCAGAGCATTGATTCATCTCACCTCAGTTTTGTTTTCTTGGTTTCATTTTGATTTCTGGGCGTGTTTACTGGGTTCTACTAGGCTGCAGTAGAAGCCAGGTCTGTAGCTATAGTAACCAGCACTGGCAGCCTATCAGGAGGATCAAACAGGTCTGTAGCTATAATGACCTGAGGAGCTGATGCAGCCCATACAAGAGGGGATATCTAGGAATAGGTAGGACACTGTTAATGGACACATGTTGCAAAGTGACTTGTTTTTCCAAGATCTTTAACATAAAAAGCAATACTTGTAGTGAGACAACCCCTTTAAAGGACATATTTCCTAGTTAGCATATTTAAATTCTATCCTAAATCAACAGCCCTAATGTGTGAATCACCCACAAGAAGATGCTTTATCTTCCTGTTCATTTCTTAAATTGCTCCTAGAGGTTGTTTTGTTTTAGGTACTTGCCAGGGACTGTCTCACAATAACATGAGCTATAAATTCATTCTTTTATACATCAATAGTCAGACTGCATATTGAATAGTGTGTATGGTTTTGGGCAGAAGTGCACAAGAAATATATAGCAGAGTTCAAGCTGATTAAGAGCAGGGCAACTAAAGTAATTAATAATGATTAGAATTAGAGATATTAAGTTTAGAAAAAAGATGGCTGAGGGATGACCTAAAACTATATATAAATATATCAAAGGCCAACACAGAGAGATCAACCATGATCTATTTATATTCAGTACTGTAACTATAACAAGGGCACCTCCTCTACAGAGAAGGTTTGCACGGCAACATAAAAAGGAATTATTTACTGTAGGAGCAGTGAGACTGAAACTTTGGTCAGTTCATTGTAAAACTTTCCTTTGACTGAAATAGTTCAAAAAGGGCCTGGATGTCTTTGTTGAGTATAATAAAATTACCGGCTATGGTTACTATATTACTAGAGATCACTTGATCTAGGGGTTTATTCTGAATGCCATACCAAAAGTCACAGGAGGAATTTTTTCCCAAAGCCTTCGCTTTTGTCACTTTCTTTTTGTCTTCCCCTGGATCAACAGTGGAGAACAATAGTCTAAACTGAATGGATTTTTTTAGTTTCACAATGTTACTATGTTGATGTTATCATGTTGGAATTATCTTTTAGAGAGACAAATTGCAGTTTTCAATGATACTATTTTGGGTACAATAAGAAAGCATTTTGTAACAGTTACAAAAAAATTGTTTGTTATTTTATTTTTTCTTAAACACTGACCAGTCTGTTTACCTCCATGCCTGACCAGGAATGTCTTCCCTTTCCCTAGTACATGAGGGTTTTAACACTTTTTTGTATTTTTTTATTTTACTATTTTTATTTTGCCTTTTTTCCATGATATCTTATTTTTATGTAATTTTTAAATTATTTTTTTTTTAAATGGTAAAAAAGTAGTAAAAGTTGGGGTTTGGACTGTTAGTATTCATTTTAATCAAATTTTATTTTGTCTGTGTGTGTTTTTTTTTATTATTTTACACATTGCATCCCCTTTAAGGTCAGAAAAAGAACTTTGTGGAACATTTTTACATCTCTTTTTTTCTGGGAATTTCCCCTGTAACAGTGGCTGGTATATTATCCCCAGTTACAGGGAAAATCCATAGGAAATACATCACCTGCACTGACTGCAGAGCTGATCTGTGTCTATTAAGGCTCAGCAGATCATGCATTTAACAAGCCCTGACAGTCTTATATCCACCGGCAATGACAGCAGGAAGCCGATAGGCATCCTACCGATCTCTGTATACATTGAGCTACACAGCGACGGAGAAGGCAGGGACGGTAATAAACCTTAACAGATAGGGAAGATTAAAATATAACTTTTAGTGAAAAACAATATTAAAATAAAGGCCTCATGAACATATACATGTCAGCCACAAATACACCAAATAAATGCACAAACAGCAAAAATCTAACCCTAGTGCACCCTACAACCCTAAAATAAACCCTAGCCTACTGAAAACTCAGGGTATTCGCCCCAACAAGGGCGTTCCTGTCCGGAACTTAACCCTCCTACTACAAAAACCTTATCATACCCTGTCCCAACATGTTTCAATCCTCCCCGAATATTTCCAAGATCTCCTTAGGGGACAATTTTAAGGGGAAATCTGTTAAGTTGTTTTGATAGTAGTGAGCAGCGTCACCTATTTGGGCCATATTTTTGTATTAATCTGTTTTATAGAGATTGACTGCACACAACACCTTCTTCATGATGCAAAAATAATTCATTTATTTATATATCCATATGTTGTAGTATTTACAGGCTCCAGTAACTTAAAGCAAGAAAGCAGGTGACTTGTCATAATCGACGTTTCGGTCGGCAAAGATCTTTATCAAACAGTCACATTTGATGCATGTAGAAGAGTATGTAAGGGCCGTAGCCCAAGTGAAAAGCGGGCCCTTACATACTCTTCTACATGCATCAAATGACAAGTCACCTGCTTTCTTGCTTTAAGTTACTGGAGCCTGTAAATACTACAACATATGGATATATAAATAAATGAATTATTTTTGCATCAAGTAAGAAGGTGTTGTGTGCAGTCAATCTCTATTTTTCATATTTGGAGGACTTGTTCCTACCTTGACTTGCACCATCTACGATATTATCTCAACTGGTGTGCCTTCCCTATCTCTAAATATTAATCTGTTTTATAGGGATGGTAATAAACCACCCCTGTCTTCTCAGTGGAAAGCCAGCTAATGCTGATGGCCGTCTCTCCACCTGCGCAGCTGTACAATTTGTGTACAGCTGTGATCTCTGCACAGACATTTCAGAATGTCTATGCAGAGATAAACTGCCACCGCTCAAATATTTAATGCCACATGTATGAAAACTGTCTAGGTCTAAAACCCATTTTGTTGCCCATAGCAACCAATCAGAGCTCTGACTGGTTGCTGTGGGCAACAAAATGAGTTTTAGACCTAGACAGTTTTCCCTTATGTGGCCCTTAAAGTCAGTGGGCAGTCAGCAAGCAGATAAAAAAAGAAAAATTACTTTTAAAAATGTTTAGGCCTACTATGGTACTTGACCATATGTCATTATTTGATGTTTGATAGAATGCACTGCAATACTTGCAGTAAAATACTACAGGTCAAATAGTGACAGGCAACCCTGCCTACTAGGCCTAAGAAATAACAAAAGAATCGGATAGCTTTGCATTTATCTTTCAGAAACCAGTAGTTATAAAAAATAATTAAAAAGAAGTGATTGGAAATGTAGAAACACAAAATTGTGCTCTACAAATACTTCTATTATGAAAAAGAATACAATTGTAGAATTACAATGGCCACAGGGAATATTTTTTAATACAGTAGAACTCAAAGGAATAAGTGATATATTAAAATCATGATAAGAATGACACTATTACAAGTAGGCTCTTTATTACAATTTCTAATGCAGAACATTTAAACATTTTATGTGAATCAAATGATGCTCATGGTACTAAAACACACCCCCCAAAAAAATCTAAATGGTTAAAATGGAGTTCTTTCTAATTTCAGCTGCTGATGGTGAGAACCAGCCAATTGTAACTATCAGCCTACACCTGCTGTCTAAGGAGCAGGCTCATACTCATGTGCCATTCTCCCCATCAGATATTGGGATGTACATGTTTGGAAGGGGTTCATTCATTTATTTATATAATGCCATTACATTCCACAACACCATACAGAGATTATTATTATTCACACTGTTCCCATTGAGGCTCACAATCTAACCTCCAGATTAACGAAACCCATGCAAAGATGGGGAGAATATACAAACTCCTTGTAAATGTTGTCCTCGGTAGGATTTGAACCCAGGACCCAAGCACTGTAAGGCAACAGAGCTAACCACTAAGCCACCGTGATGCCCACTGCTTAAACAAAAATTGAAATAAAAAAAAACAAAAAAAGTTAAAAAAAGATTTTATAAAATATGTCAAACATTTACATTGGAAAAGGGGTAAGGATTGGCTAAAACCTAAAAGGGTTTTGCCACAAAGGCATTTAATTCCTGATTTGTCCAGCTTCAGCATTCTGAGTGTTCAAAAAGGGGCATGTATGATTTGTTTGAACTGTATATCATGTGACCCAGCAGGCTGACATCACCAGGCATTTCTCCACAGTGTGCTCACTCAAGTCAAACAAAGGTTTATGGAAAGAGTTATGAATAGCTACAATATAACTGAGTGGTTAGCACTTCTGCCTTCCAACATAGGGATTCAAATCCTTGCAGAAACCAAACATGTGGATGTTTTGTTGTCACATACCTGAGGTTTCTTTTTTTCTTTTTATTTATTTACACTGTTTGCTAATTACTAAGGAATAAAGACAGGAGTAGAATGACAGCACCTGGGGTTGAACACTGGCTCAGCAGTGAATGAGTGTGTGTGATTACTAGGCAGGGAAGAGACTGACAATAGCTGCCAGGGAGGAGAGGTGATGTCTGAGCATGTGCAGCCACAATGGAGGAGCGCTCATCACTGGCTGTATCCCCTAGAGACGAAATGTACACTCAGCTAAAACAAAAACGGAACAGAATTTTTAATAATTATGAATGGTGAAAATGTTTGTTATTTAATTTTCAAGCTTCCCAGAACAATTTTACTTTGTGGCAAAACCCCTTTAAAAATACCCTGAAGAGTTTCTGTTGAAATGTTTGCAATATTATTCTCAACACAATTTAGCATATGAGAAACTTTTCTTTCACTGAGTTGTATTCTGGGTATGAAATTCACTTATTTACACTGCTCCTACAAATAAAAGAAAATCACATTCGTTGGTCTGTTGAAAAGAAAGAAACTGTGACAGCTGTACCACAGCCCTATGAGATCTATACACAGAGAAAATCATAACACTAGCAATCATGGTAATTCACATCCTAAATAGATTTCATTGCAGATCTGCAAAATGCTACACCAGACTTTTCCATCACATTGTCTAAAGTTGGCAAACTATCAGTCCTAAAATGAAATAATACAAAAGATTTCAGTGTGTTAACTTCATTTACTCTGCAAACGGAGTTTAAAGTTTTTTTTTTTACATCAAGTGACTAGTTTTAATAGATGAACATATTGCTGCTTATTTGGAGACCAATATGGTTTAAAACACAGTTTTAGGAAAATACGTATTAAACTCAATATGAAGTTTCTGAGAACATTTCACAGTTTATTTAATTTCTAAAGTATATTGAATAAATGTGACTGCATCGCAGTAGAATCTGATTTCTTTATTTTTAAAATCCTTTGTTTTTTAAAATATCAGTTCCTAATGTCTGTGATATGAAGTCTGGATGTTGAGAGATGGAGATTTTTGTACATGTACGTCAGTGTAGTGTTTATTTCCGGAAGTGAAGTGGAAATCTAATGATGTTGCTAAGAATCTTATAGCTATGAGTAGAACATCACAATGCCAAAGAATAAAGAGAAATCACTTAGGTTTTGAAAGTAGAACTGCAGGCAAGAGAAAAAAGGAAGACAGAACAGAGAAACACATGACTGCAGAATCAAATTACACCTAGCGTTTTATACACTCTGTAACCAGCCATGCAGATAGCTAGGTATGTGATTAGCTATAGACACAAAACCGTGCACTCTAATTTATTAAAGGGGTTTTCCAGGTCATGTTGATAACATTTTTAGTATACTGTTGCCCTGATAAAATAAAAAAAAGCTTATACTTACCTCTACTCTCAACTGTGTTCCAGCACTGCCGCTGTCCACTGTTTACTTCACCAACTGGCTGCTGTGGTCACATGCCATTGCCCAACATCACTGGAAGTGTGACATCAATAAATGACACGTGACCACTGCAGCCAATAGTACTACTCTCATCAGTTTTTAAAATGATGAGAAAGGTGTGTAAGGATATAGCCTCCCACTGCCCATAAGATGTACTATAAATTACGCCAGAAATTGACATAAATTATGGCTCATAGGTGGCATAGATTGGGGCACAATTTGCACCAAAATACTGGTGGACATGCTTTGATCAGGTGCTGGTGAGTCAATTTCGACTCCTAGCGGCTCTGTGGATAGTTGTTCTGAACTTTTTTGCACAGCATGTCACATTGTGGCCATGCCCATTCTGTCACTAAGCCACACTTCCATGTCAAGCAGTGTGCAGAAAGTGTCTTGAGCCCATAATAAATGTCTCTGCAACATGCTGTGCCAATAATGCGCCACTTTTTGCTGCATTTTAAGACCCTTTTCTGGTGCAACCATGTTGCTAAATGAGGGCCTAAATCTTTGAACTCATCAATTACAGATTTGGTTAACTAAAGGCAGAACTATATTGTCATAGTATAACGAATTGTGGGTCTTAGTTACAAATCAGTAGCACTGACTAAAAAGTCGGGTAGCAGTCTGAAAAGTAATATAAAGGTTTCAAAGACAAGTGTAAAGTATAATGGTACAAACACTTCTCTCAGAAGAGAATTGCAGTATTTGTGTGTTTCATTTTTGTTCCAGAGAGAGAAAATTAAAGGGGCTGTCCCATGACTAATATTATATTGCCGTTAGATCACACAAAACACAACAATTTCTCAATTGAAATCAATAAAGAAAAATGCTCCTGTGTCTAGATATTGCTGTTACATACTTGTTATCCCGCCACCCCGCTGTTCTTTTTATTCCCTCTCAGAACATCCACCTAATGTGCTCAGTGCTGGTGAGAAGAAGCTGTTTCTAGTGCACTACATGGCCACTTTTACATAATCTTGTTTTTTACATCTTTAAGTAAATGATAATGGGACCAGAGGGTTTAGATAAAACGTGCAAGATTCTAGACCCCAAAACAAAAACTGAGCTCTGTCAGCGGCTGGACAGCTCCTTTACCATGTATTTTTTCAGCTCTCATACAGTTTTAGTTCTCTGATTTTTTTTTCTTCTTATGACTTGTAACTTAAATTAATGTTCTTAATATATTCCTGTGTATGTTATAGGCTGTGTATGGTTGTACGTATGCATGTGGTTTATTCACGTATCGATGTTTGTATCTTTGTACAGAAGCATGTATACACTTGTATTTTTATGTATATGTATGTACTCGACCATCAGTATGTGTTAGAGTATGCTTGTCTATCTGTGTCATTAGATGTACATGTTTATGTGTATGTCTGTTAAGCCATGTGTGTATGCATGTGTGCATACATTTGTATTTTATGTACTTGTCCATGAGTGTTTGTTAATGTAATCCTGTCTCTATGTGTCATCTTATGTTCATGTTTGTGTGTATGTATATGGTTTATGAATTTGTGTAACTTTGTACATAAGCATGTATATTTTTATGTAATTTTATGCATCAGTTTGTATTAATGTATTAGGTTGCGTCCCCACGGCACAGGACAAATACCGGTTGGTTTATCCGACCTGCATTTGTTCGGTTTTTGTGCCGTGCACACGGTCGCAGGGGGGCATCTTTTCTCCCCCGAGATGAGCAGAGAAAAGCCCTCCCCCTTCCCATTGACATGTTCATATTCCATCCGGAAACCAGACAGAAGAATAGACATGTACAATGTTTTGCGGGCGGCTGCACAGGTTTTCAATAGCGTCCGGTGTAAAAGTTTGCGGCCGGTTTTTCAGACGGTTTGCAAAACCGCAAACCGTCTGAAAAAACCGGCTGCAAACCGGTGCCGTGGGGACATGGCCTTAGTATCTGTTATTGGATGTTCACATGTGTGTTTATATATGTAGTCAATCCATAATTGTACAAATGTGTGCATCTTGGTATACATGCGTGTATACATGCTTTGTTTTTATGTACTTGATCATCAGTATACGTTAGTGTTAAAGAGCAAAAAATTCACAATAAAAATTAGATATATATATAATATATATATATTATATATATATTATATAATATATTATATATATTATATATAATATTATATACAGAAGTTTACATACACTATATAAAAAGACACATATGAGTGTTTTTCTCATGATCTGACATTAAGTCAGAATTGAACTTATCCGTTTTAGGACAATTAAGTTTACCAACACTATTTATATTTGCCAAATGCCAGAATAATGAGAGATAATTTTTAAGGCATTTTTATTACTGTCTGCAAAGCCAAAAGTTTACTTACACTAGGATTCCTATGCATTTAAACAATTTGGGACAGCCCATATGATGATGTCATGTCTTTGGAAGCTTCTTATAAGTTTATTGGCAACATCTGAGTTAATTAGAGACACCTGTGGGTGTATTTTAAAGCACACCAGAAACACACTACTTCTGTGTGTAACATCATGGAAAAGTCTAAAGTAATCAGGATATCAGAAAGAGAATTGTGGACTTGCACAAGTCTGGATCATCCTTGGGTGCAATTTCCAGATACCTGAAGGTGCCTCATTCATCTGCACAATTATGTGCAAGTACAAAAAACATAGGAATCTCCAGCCATCATACCACTCAGGAAGAATACGGGTTCTCTGTCTCAGAGATGAATGTGCTTTGGTCTAACATGTGCATATCAACCCAAGAACAAAAGCAAAAGACCTTGTGAAGCTGCTGGTGAAAGCTGGTAAGATTGTGTCATTATCCACAATGAAACAACTACTGTACCAACATGGGCTGAAAGGCTACTCTGCCATTGCTCCAAAAGAAACATATAAAAGCCAGATTAATGTTTTCAAATGCACACAGGAACAAAGACCTACATTTTTGGAGACATGTGGTGTGACAAAACTAAAATTTAACTGTTTGGCCACAATGACCATTGTTATGTTTGGAGGAAAAAGGGAGAAGTTTGGAAGCCTAAGTACACCATCCCAATTGTGAAACACGGGGGTAGCAGCATCATGTTGTGGAGTTATTTTGCTGCAGGATGGACTGATGCACTTCACAAAATAGATGGCATCATTAGAAAATAAGATTATACTGAAGCAACATCTCAAGACATCAACCAGGAGTTAAAGTTTGGGTGGAATGGGTCTTCCAAATGGACCCGAAGCATACTGCAAATGGTTACAAAGTGGCTTAATGGATAACCAATGTCAATGTTTTGGACGTGTGCCATCACAAAGACCTGATCTCAATCCTATTGAAAAATTCATATGTGTCTGCATATGTGTCTTTTTATATAGTGTATGCAAACTTATGGTTTCAACTTTATATATATATATATATAATAGTATATATTATATATATATATATATTTATATATGTTATTTATATATTATATATACTGTATATAGCATGGTTCTGCCACTATGTGGCATACAGCAGGTCACGTGCTAGGGGCGTGTCAAAGAGGGCCTGGTCTCAGTGGGGGAAGCCAGCAGCTGGTGGTCAGCAACACTAGGTTACTGACTTTTATATGTAAAATGGCTGATACTCAGCCACTGTGGGCTGACTTTTTCCGGAATGGCTGCAGTACAGGTGGGAGGCCGTTTTTACATTCCAGGTTTTACCAGGCCTATGAAAGCCTGGTCCTACAGGAAGATGGAGGCGTGGTCTGATATTTGGAGTGGAGTAGCAGAGGAGCCTAGGTGAAAGACTCTGGCCCCCAGGCTAGTAGTGAGACAGTAAGACTACTGTGGTTTCGTTGGTCCTGTGTGGTAGACACAGATCACTGGGTAGTGAGGGACTCACTGTGTGTTAAGTTAGTGGCCAGGCGGCCTAGTTTGTTTTATTTATTTCTGTATTCTGTAGCCTGTGCCTGAGAAGAAATAAAGTTGGCTAAGGCCAGGCTTAAAATACTGCTTTCCGCATGTCGGAGTGATATTTGTGCCATTCTGCTTACCATACATACTTAGACTCTCGTGCATACAGTTGCATATATTTTTAGCACATGCATATAAGGAAACTCTTCCTCTGTTTGTGGCGCAGCAGACAGACCCCAATCATTGTAATTAGTCAAGCATGCTAATCTTGCTAAAAAACAATGCTTTAAAGGTAATACCATGATATCACTGTAATTTTCCATAGACCTACTTATCTTTTATAATACAATATATTTCATTATATATTGTTTTATATTACATAATCGGTCATCTGCAATAGGAGATCTCTGAATTATTACAATGGCTTTCTCATTATTTTACACATGCAGGCTATATGCTGCAAGAGAGTGCTGTGAAATTCATTACTAAAAAAGAGAATAACAGTACTATATCATTCAGCTATGTAACACCAGTGAATTTCATCATTGGTGATGCTTGCCTATCCCTTGCAATTGACCTGGGACTTGAAGGGGATTATTATTCATTTAGCTAGCAATTGCTATTAGGTAGAGTTCAGCTGGGTCACACAAGTGTGCAACCTTGTTTATTACAAAACATCCTTGTTTAATCCCTATTGACAATGCATTATTCTACCAACTGGTGTACTCTCTCCTGGACTGCGGGTGACTGTATCTGCTTATATTATTCATTACTGCAAGTCTAGTCTTGGAAAATGTTTCTGTGTCTTGAAATCCTGCTATATTCAGCATTTCAACAAACCAAGCCACTGAAATAATTTGCAGAAGAGACTAACCATGTTTGGTCAGCACTCCAGGCTTTGTCCAGCTGGTGAAAGATGGTGATGATGACGTTCACAACATGCACACTATGCTTAAGGATCCACATTTTATGAATGACTGTTCTGGATTTAGTTTTTTTTTTTTAGAGTTTTCACATTCAGGATATCTGATCTGATGTGTAACTTACCTCATGCTTACCATCTAGGCTGGATTTCTGGCGATTCTCATTTGATAGCGGGCCGTTCCACATTTTGTTCCTGATTACCGTTGGTGTTCACAACTCACCCTTTATATTTTAGAATCTGCATTTTATCGAGGACAGTTCCGGATCTTATTTCAGATCAGTTTCTACATCTTGGACATCTGGACTCATTGTATTACATGTTTTGCAGTTTACCTTCTTCAAAGTTCTTACTTCGTAATTAACCTTGGATTTCTGGGGTTCTTCATGTGTACGTTTCAATTTAAAAAAATATATATAAATGCTTACCAAACTTGTCTATAAAGGGCTAACATATTGTGTCACACATCTGTATTTTTTTTAACTTGTTGGGAATTCTTCTATATACCTCTTTAAGTGAAGGGTAATGTTCTTGTAAAGCCTTACTGCATCACATTTGGCAGCATTAAAAAGGTGCTCCCACCATACACTTTGAGTGCAAATTGATAGGATTTGCATTCAAAGTGTGATCAAGGTGGGTCCCACCACTGGGACCAGCATCTATCACAGCAATGGGCCCCTGAAAATCTCGTCTCAAAATGAGTAGTCATACACGCTTCCGCTTGATTCCTCATTCTGTTCTAAGAGAGTTCCAATTACAGTCGAACACATCACTCAACTGCACTTAGAAGTCCCATAAAACTGAATGAACAGTCACATGCAAGCCATTCAAGGGCCCCTTCCCAAAATTGGTACGGGTTTCATAGGAGGGACCTGCTACATTTTGATGGCAAATCCCATGAATATGCCATCAAAGTGCATGATGGGAACATCCCTTTACTGTAAAAGGTTTAGTGGTTTACATGTGGCAGGATGAGGCGGAAACGCAAAACTTACGTACATCAGTTGTTAGTCTTCCTTGTAGATTAAACTAGGGGCAAGATCTTGCTTGTTTTCCTTCAGAACAACAATCTTATTTTTTTGTACAGACCCTAAGGACCTGCTTCATAATACCTTAGTATGAATTGTAGCTTGGAACTGGTCAATTGATCCCTATAATAAAGCAGGTTGTCTTACATATGTGTGACTAGGAGTTTGGGGGGTGACATTAAATGAGTGTGGTAGCCCGCTGTAATTTACTGCTATTAGTACCACTAATAGATTTTTTTTACCATTAATATACAGTTCATTAAACTGCAGAGAATCAACAACAGCAATGCACTGTAGTCATTAAACCCTTCCTGACATGACAACTGTCATAATAATATGGCCCTTTGATTTTTTTACTCCTCGTCATCCAAGAGTCATAGCTTTTTAATTTTTCCATTTAAACAGAGGGTTTTTATTTTGCGGGATAAGATGTACTTTCTAATGGTGTCATTCACCATACCATAGAATATACTGGGAAACCGCCCAAAAAATTCTAAGTGGGGCAAAATGTGAAAAAAAATAAAATAATTATTTGCGGCAGGTTTGCAGGGGCTTTATTTTTACAGCATTCACTCTTTGGTATAAATGATGTGTTCTCTAAAGGCTGAAAGTTTATACTATTCCAGCAATATCAAATATACAGGGTTTTCATTATGTTTTAGTACCGTAAAAAAATTCAAACATTTTCTATTTTTTAAATTTGCGCTGCAACGACATTTTTTGCAACCACTTACATTTTTATACTTCTATCGATGGTGCATTTTTTGTGAGCTGAAGTGTATTTTTTATTGGTACCATTTTATGATAGATGCAACTTTTTTGATCACTTTTCTTCCAATTTTTAGGGAACGTGAAATGACCAAAAAAAACAACAATTTTGGAGTTTGGAATTTTTTTCTATTACGGTGTTCAGCGTACAGCATAAATAAGGTAATATTTTAATAGATCGGACTTTAAGGCCGTGTTCACACGGCTTATTCCCGACGGATTTGTGAGCCGGATTGCGCTCACAAATCCGGCGTGAATAAGGGGCGGGACGGGGGCGGGGCCGGAGCGCGGCGGGGGCGCCGCTCCCCGGCCCCATAGACAATGCATTGTTTACGGCGCGTACACGCCGTAAATAATGTTCATGTCACTTTCTCCCCCCGCTGCAGATTCGCCGAGCGGGGAGGAGCGACGGAATCCACTGTTCTCTATGAGAGCAGTGGATTACCGTAATTACTCCGACGGATTGGCGCCGTACTGAAGCGCAAATCCGGCGCGGAGTACGGCTCCAATCCGCGGAGAAATAAGCCGTGTGAACGAGGCCTTAAGGTCACTGTGATACCAATCGTCTAACTTTTTTATTCTTTTCTTTGTAAAATGGCAAAAGAGGGGTGATTTCAACTTTTATTTTTTTTTTATACTTTTAAACTTTTTTTATGTTGTACATTGAGTCAAGTACATTGAGGGTACTTGACCACTAAGAGGCTTGATTGTTTGTGGTAAAACGGAAAACATGGCAGTGCTGGAAGCCTTCGCAAGGCTTCTAAACACCATGTTAACCGATCAGTACCCCAAAATCACGGCACAGGGGTGACGATTGGATTGAGAAATGGTGCAGGGTACTGTTTCTCATTCATTTAGATGACATGAGCGCCGTGGCGTCTAAGGTGTTAAACAGCAGAGAACGTAGCTGGCTCTATACTTTGCTGTTGCCAGCGTTTGTTAGCTGCACACCAGCCTTCTATAGGCTATGTTACATAGAACGTTATAGGCACAAAGTTGTATGGATACATTATGTGTCAGTAAGGGGTTAAAAAGATTTTCTCTCTACAAAGATTAGTTTTCAAAATTTAGGGAGAGGTAATTAAAGGCATTTTCTAGATAAATTGTTCTTTTGATTTTCCCCTGGTCAGGAGATACGAGTTATTTTATCTGCTCTGAGTGCATACAGGTTTCTCTGGTTATCGTCTTGCTCTCTCTTCCTGATTAGACAGAGAGCAGGGAGTGGTCACCATAGTTGGACAGAAAAGTCCAAATCTCTAAAAAGATTGCAGTAGTTAATCAGCTCCTCAGAGCTCTGTAGCTTTTGTTTACTGAAGATCAAATATCCTGCACTTATGTCAGTGTAAGGACTCAGCAAGTTGCAGAGGAGCTAAATATGCTAATCATTGCTACAGAACCACCCACAGCCTGAACAAGCTTGCAAGCCTGAAGCTGCCTGTGACTGTAAAACAGCATGGTAAAATAACCCCTTTCAGGTACAAATGGAACAAGACAAGTTCCCTTACAAATTCCACTGTCACAGAGATTGTGCAGCAGAACCCAAACATTTTTAATAATAACCCAGTTATGAAAATGTTTTTTAGCACAAAAAACAAACATAGAGGTAAACGCCTTTAAACCTTAGAGAGTTTGGTTTATTATTTTAGTCAAACAGGAAACCTCTCAGTTTAATGACACTGCCATAATAAAAACTACTGGTTTTATTATACTGTAGTCATTGCCATTTGATCCTTACTAGTAACGTAATGTCAGTAACCTCAACAGGGTCTCTAAAATACCTAGAGGAGTTTTTTTTTATGAAATAACTGAAAAAACCATTAAGCTTAGGCCTGGTTAATTTCTGCATTGAAGGTATTGTTTGGAGACTCTGGCGAAGATTCCATCAGAAATTACAGAAAAAAAATAGTACAGCATGCAGTGCTATTTTCTCCATTAAAGGGGTTTTCCAAGACTTTTAAAAATCTCCCTACCACTTCCCACCTTGCTGAAATAGAAAATTAACCAATTCTTACCTCTCTCATCAACACTGTTCCAGCGCTGCCAGAGCTCCAGTGTCCCTCCTGAGCCCTCACTGATGACGTCACATTCATAAATCACATGATGCTGCAGCCAATCACTCACACTATACATGATGGCATGTGACTGCTGAAGCCAGAGATTGGTCGCAGCGTCATGTGATCTATGAACGTGACATCATCAGTGAAGGATCAGGGAGGAGTATCATGTAATTTAACATTCCTCATAAGTGACCGGATGGTAGCTACCTGAAAATACAATTTGCCCTGAGGCAACTAATTACCATAATTTTATCAATCACCACCCTAGCTTGCTCCCTCAGTGATGATATTTTAGGTTTTAGGCAACGTGCACCCTATATTAGTGATACTGCAGGCACTATAGGATATACTGATCATTATCAAACTTAGGGTTACCAGCACAGGAAAGCCTACCTATTTTAATATATTTAATAGGTAGAAAAAGTATATCAATAAAAGTTAAGTTTTAGTTTGTGACAAGCTAGGGTGGTGATTGGTAAAATTATGGTAATTAGTTGCCTCAAGATCAGAAGGAGGACACAGGAGCTCTGGAACGGTGGTGATGGGAGAGGCAAATATGTGTTAATTTTCTAGTTAAAGGGAATTTGTCATAAAAAAATGACTTATTGTTTAACTCACATTTTTATGTTAAACACATTTGTTAGGAATTTTTGGTTATTTTTTTTTAATTTTCCAGATCACTTTCATTATTTTTTAATAATTCTTAACTCCTGCAGTTTTCACTTTGGCCACTAAGCCTAATAATCATCTGACACTTCCTGTTCTGTTTAGAGAGCTTTTCAGCAGTGTGCTCATTATCAGTAACAGTAGGGTCACACTGAAGGGAGACACCGTTGTGTACAGATAACACAGAATCCACCATTCACAAGAGGAGATGTCACAGCTCCCCCTCTCCCCTCCCTTCACAGTGAAAACTCTCCTATACAAATCTATGGGACAGAAACAGTCTTAAGAATCCTATGTGCATGAAGCTGCTGTAAAGTATCTCTCTGACTGCTGTTAAAGCAGTGCAAGCAAGAATGTCTTCGCCCGTCATACATAGACAGGCGAATAGAGAAATCTACAATTAGGAAATAAAAACGACTGAGAGGAAAAGAATATGGATCAGGGTCTTGATTTAATAAGTAAAAAAGAAAAAATTGGCGAGAGATTCCCTTTAAGCAAAGCAGGAGGTGATAGGGATGTTTTAAAAAGTCTTCAAAAACCCATTTAAAATGATGATCATCATAACATTGTAGTCAATGGGGTCAGCCGGGCGCCATTGGTGTCCATCATTTAACGGACCCGTTGGACCCTCTGAGGCACCAAATTAAGCCTCTGATGCAAATGGAACCTTAACGCTGCAGTAGCCACATGCAAACAAGAACATGCTTAAGAGTAATATTTCGGGAATATATGTGTGCAGCCTTTGGCAAGCATATGAGGGCATGCTTTTTGTCCGCATGGAGGAAGCGCAGCGTGTAAATCCAGCTTTAAATTATACTTCTGTCTCCTCTTCAATTAGAGAACAGAAATGTATAAATGAATAAAAGTAAACTGAAAATAAACACTCTGTTGCACAGCAACAACAAGATTAATCTGTGTTCTTGATTTGATGTGAAAGTAACCATTCGGGAATAACTAATACTGCAGTTCTAAAGATAAATAAATCTAATAATGGGGGAAAAAAACCTTTTGCTAGAATCAAGTCTGATGTTTAAAATGTAAAACAGGATGCGTCTCCATGGGGCTTTATGTTTCTATTTCACCACTGGGAAGATCTATTGATTTTCTAATCATCTCTCTTTGGATCATTTTTTTTCATGAGTTCTCTATTTGGATATGCTTTTAAAAGCTAGTCACTGCCAATGGCCTAGTTTTATACCAAAGAGACATTGTGAGGACACATCTGTGTGTCTTTCAAATGCAAATCAACACTGAATTAATATGTTATAGACGGTATGCTAACTAAAGTTTAAAACTAGGGAAAAATATGGACATGCATGGAATACATTAACGCAGTCACTGCAACAGCAATGGACAATGTTATATAAAGAAACAAAATCAAAGATTATGTCAAAATAAATGACTTAAAAATAGGATTAGGCTTAAACAGTCATACAAATCGAAATGGATTCTCATCCCAGGATCAAACACTCCACTTACACATGCCACTATTGTGGTCAGTATTTTGATTCAGTATTTATAAAGCTACAAAGTGGTTCCAGTTGTTCCATTTTCTCTGTGTGTGTACCTCTCTTGATTTTGGCTTACAGACACTGACATAAATGTTTATCAAATACTGCCATGTAAAAAAGATTTTATGCCAGTGTTTTTACTGCTAAACTGGGATTGTATCATTTAAATAGTGGATGCATAATTTTATTTTTACCTATACCCTGTCATATGCCATTTAAATGTCGCAATCAATGTATTTAGGATTTGCAGTATGACCACAGCTTAAACAGGTAGGAGTAAAAATAGAAATCCATTAGGGTGCTTTCACACAGTTTTGGTGCTGTTTTAACTGCGCTCCAATTAGAGGGGTTTTGCCAGGACGTGCCTTATCTGCTAAGAAGCAAATGTAAACAAGCCACAGAGCTGAGAGAGAGAGACACACACACAGCCAGAGCACAGAGCCATGCATAAGGGATCGTGTGAAATGTTCACTCAAATAATCAAACTACAACTTGTGCATTCTGTATACAAAAGACAACAGCTTTCTCCACAGCAGCTTGAAAGCTTCTTCATGTTCTCCGTCATCAGATAAAGCAGGGATCTACTCAGATAATCACACTACAACTAGTGGCTTCTGTATACAAAAAACAACATATTTCTAGCCGGTGCCTTGAAAGCTTCTTCAGCTCCCTTTCATCAGATAAGAAGTGTTCTCTGCGCAAGCCCGTCCAGCAGCTCTTCTCAGGTCGTATCTAATAGAAGCTTTGAAGTAACTAAGGGCAGGTAAGGCAGCCTGTAGCTCTCTCAGGCTGCAATTTTTGTAATCACATATATTTAGAAAAGTGATTAAATACCCATTTTGGAGGATCCCACATCAACATTACATCGTGGCAAAACCCCTTTAAGCTGCCTTTATTACCACAAGCTTCTTTCACTTATCTAAACTGTTAGGAAAGTGAGTAATCAGTTAGTGTGATTGTTATCAACAGTAATTGATTATTCACTTGAAACACCTTTCTGAACAATTTAAACAACTGAAAGAAGCTTGCTGGTAATAAAGGCAGTTTAATTGGAGCACAGTTAAAACTGCACCAAAACTGCACTGCGCACCAAAACTGCACCCTTAGGTTGCATCCACACAACAAAAGACAAAATACTCATCGGATTCTGACTCCTAAAACTGCGTAGTCCAACAAGTATTTGAACAGTATTTTACACAAAAACTTTTTCAACTTGGTTTTTGCTTATTGGCGCGTTTTCAAATTTGGTCTTTGAATCGGTTTTTGCATCATAGAGCACTATGGGGTTTTGGATGCGGATCCACACCAAAAAATGCACAAAAAAGTTTCTGGTCGCTTTTCATACCATCCCATTGATTGCAATAGTAAATTTTCCACTGTTTTCCAAGTGAACTCCAACGTCGGTTTTGAAATTCGACCTCAGAAAATTGGAGTTGTGTGGATTACAATGCAGATTTTCTATTGAGGTCTATGGAGATGATTTTATTGTCGGTTTTTGATGGATTTGAAAATCCAAGTCAGCATCAAATAAGGCTGAAAGCTTTGCTGTGTAGACGGACTCTTAGGGGCCATTCACACGGCAGTGGACAAATACCGGCCGGTTTGCCGGACGGTATTTGTCCGGTTTTGCGGCCGTCCCCCCGGCCGTGGGGGGGGGGGGCGGCTTTTCTCCGCGATGAGCGGAAAACAGCGCTCCCCCCTCCCATTGAGATGCACATGTTCCGTCCGGAACCCGTACGTAATATTGTGCATGTCCATTGTTTTGGCGCCGGTCCGCCGGCGAAAAAACCGCCGGGCGGAAAACCCGTGCAGTGGGGACTGCTGCACGAGTTTTCCATAGAGCACAATTGTGCTAATTTTCAGCCGGTTTTTCAGGCGGTCTGAAAAACTGCAAACCGGCTGAAAAACCGTCCGAAAACCCGTGCAGTGGGGACATGCCCTTAGGGTTCATATATACACAGCTGTATCATGGATCAGTTTTGTATGGATCCAAATAACAGTGATAATATGGTTCCAGCTATAGCCCCTTCCAATATCAAGTGCCTCCTATTTACTGTATGAATCTGTGTGAAAAGCTTCTATGATGTATCATGAAGCTATTCTGTACTAGAAATAATGCATTAGTAGCATGAATCAGCTGCATTAGTGTATGAAAACGCACAATAAAAAGAAACAAAGCATATTTTGGCAAGTGATCAAATGTTAGGCTGCATATATATCACATGGTAAAGAAAATATAAAAAGAAGCTACAAATTTAGATGTTATAAAAGGTCAGTTTTACAGGCAAACACAGCATTTAAGTGGCATTTTTGCCGTGTTCTTTGTGGCAAAAAGTGCTTTAACCAGATGCTTGTTGTAGATAAACAAAATGCTGTAGAAAAGTCAAAAATTTTGTGGCTTTTTTTCCCCTTTTCGTGTTTTTTTCTTGGGTGTAAAGCATCTCTAGGTATGTTTTTTTTTCAATTTATCTCCAAAGTCTTTTGTGTAGAAAAAAACACTGGAAAAATAAGAAAAAGCGCTCTTTAAAAACTGTGTGAAAAAAACCTTAGAAGGGTTAGGGTGAGAAAGCGTGGAATTTTAATGAGGAAATGACACAGACTGCCAGAAGCAGATTTCTGCTCCCTATACTTTTGTATTGTTGGTGCGTAAAGTGCCCTGAAGAACTGACATGTTAGTAACACTCGAGCAAAATAATGACAATGCGTGCCGATAATACACAAGTAAAATCAGCGACGTCTGCATGACAAATCTGATTTTACATTGTGATCAAAAGGAGGCATCCTCCTGTTGTTTTTTGTCATTATTGGGGTGGATTATGCGCCCAGTCTGCCCCAAAATAAGCATCAAAGTCAGCTGTGTGAACGTACCCTAAAGAATTTCATGGATTTGCCTAGATGCCTTCAGTCAACCTCATTGAACAAACTGTGTATATTTATTGCTCAGGAGCACATGATCTAGACATTAATTACAGGGTTAGACTATTACAAACATTTTTGCCTGAAGTTACTTGCCTTTAACCAAAAAAAAAAATACTAACATTAGATGCAGCTAACATTGATTATTGTAACGGTAAACAATAATAATAAAACATCTTTTTAATTCGTTATACTAGTTACAAACCATCTGTATATAAAGTTGTACCTTTCAAATTACAGACTTTTGTTTTATTTTAATTACCTTTGAAGTTACTGTGCTGATTTTTCGGCAGATTAGCTCAACTCATAGCCTGCTGAAGCTACTGTACATACAGTTGAGAACTATGGCATAGCAGGACTTCAACAGCTTCATGCCCTGCCGATTACTGTAGGCCATAGGCAGCTTTAGGTCTGCAGCTTATTGCATTCTGATGCATGTGGTGTGATTACATTACCACATCTTCCTATTAGAATTGTACACTGCAGTGTCTACCTAATTACCTGGGGTAAAACCTCACTACCAGGGGCCACATCTATCTGCCTAACTACCAGGGGCCCTACCTAGCTAACTGCCTGGGTCCCTTCCTACTAACACAACTACTTAAAGCTCTATCTACCCAGGGTGCTACCTACTTAGTTACCTAACAGAGGGTTTACCAACCTACTTTCCTAGTAGTGAGTTGGCATACCTAACTACCTAATAAGAGGAGCATTCTACTAATGTGGGTTTGCATACCTAATAGCAAGGACAGCCTGTCTATGTTATCTACCTAACTACTTTGCGGAAAGCTACATGTTTACCTGTCTGCCTAATTTTGGGAGCTACTTACGTAATGGGATTTAATCTACCTACTGTATTGAGGGTCTACACTCAGGAGCCACAAAGAGCACCCTAAAACTATTTGGGGGTGCTGTTACTATTCAGGGTCACGATTACTATGAAGGGCAATAAGGGAGGCATTATTACAATTCGGGGCATGGATGCAGAGTTTGTATTGCTGGAAAAATGCATAGCCTAACATGGTTATGCGGGAAATGTGGCAGTCTATTTATATTATATGTATCATTCAGGGGTTTACGTCTTAATAGACCATAGCAATGCCACTGTTGACACTAGTCTCCCGGAGGATGCGGGGCTACTGTGTGTTTCTAGACTCTGCGACTAGAGGAGTCTAAGTTCACATAGTGGAATGTTTACATGGAGTTCATCATGGAATCTTTTTGCATTCAATTCCCCATTCTATGTTAATAGTATCCGTGCTGTGGTTTAAAGTCTCATTTATCCCAAATGGTCACTGGCATAAAAATAAAAGATCTTGTTTTTGTCTGTCACCTCGCCTCCACAATACATTGGAATAAAAAGTGATGAGAGCCATATGGACTCCAAAATGGTATCAATAATAACAACAGCCTACAGTGTAAAAAATTAGCCCTTGCACAGCTCCATTAACAGAAAACTAAAAGGTTATTGCTTTAAGAAAATGACTTTGAAAAGCAAAATTTAAAGAAAAGGTTTTTATTTCTTTACAGGTAGAAAAACATAAGAACTATACAAATTGGGATTAGTGAAATCATACTGTTCACATTAAGCCAATGTGTGGATTTAAATGCAGCAGTTTTGTTCACTTCAAACTGAGAATATGAATCCACCTTCTTTCCTACTACTGTTCATTGTGAAGTACTCAAATAACCAACTCTCTTGGCATTGTCTACCCCATCAAACAGCAAATATAATCTTACATAAAATAAAGGTGAGAATGCCAGTTGTTGCTGCAACAGGTTTTTCCAAGAAACCTCAAAACGATTGGTTGAGGTCCAAAAATCTGATAAATGTGTTTTGGCTAAAAGCACAATTCCACACGGATTAGTGTTTTTGGTGATAAAATGCATCGATATACTCTCAAAATCAAGGAAAGGTTCAGCTAAAATGGACTTGTAATAAAAAAAAAATGACAAAACATATTTTATGTCTATCATTAACAGCTTTCTGTAATCTTCCTAAATTAAGGACAAAAAGGTGAAGGACAAATATACTTTTTATATAGCTTTAGCAAGAACATTGAGGGTCATTGAAATAGAACATATTTTTGTGATCTTTCATCATTACACCCAAGATGTCATCTGGGTAATATAATGTTTTACCTTGTTAATGTTCTGTGATTTTTTGGTTTATATCGCAACCAAAAGGCTGTGATATACTAGTACATCTCAAACGATTAGAATATCACTGAAAAGATAATTGATATCAATAATTTAAGTCAAATAGAGAAACCCATGTAATGTATAGACTCATTACGGGTTGAATTACAAAGATGAAAATAATACATTTGTGAGCCTTATAACAAATATAAAGATAGTCCTGGAGAACCCCATTAATTTTCAATGATATTACGTATATATAAGTGTGCGCATGTTTATATTAATAATATATATATTTTATATATATATATATATATATATATATACACACACATATATATACAAGGGAGTTTGGTTGTGAAGGTGGACAACTGTGTGTTCTACTACTGCCTCATGCTGCTAGCTGTGTAACAGTGACCCGGATAAATCTCCTTACACTTTGCTACTATATACATATATATATATATATATATATATATATATATATATACACATATATATATATATATATATATATATATATATATATATACACAGCTCTCCTGCAGTTTAATGTAAAAAGAAAAAAACTGAAAAATTGAATACAGTCTAAAGTTTCTGTACTCTACAATGTAGTCTGATGTAGACAATGTATCAATAATTTGAAAAACTAATAAAATAGTCCCTATCCGTGTGGGATCCTACTTCTGCTGACCACTTCACTTAACCCTGCAACATTACATGGGCAAGATTTGGTTGAGCTTCTGCACAGCAGGGAGAAATGATAGAATCTTAGGCTAAGTTCACACGGCTTATTTGCAGGGTGTAATTACGCCCCGCAATTACGCCGTGTGGACAGGGGCGGAGCGGGAGCGGGGGGACGGCACCTCGCCGGCCCATAGACTTTCATTACCAGCGGCGCGTATACGCCGCTGGTAATTCACATGTCACTTATCTCCACCCTAGGCATATTTGCCGAGCAGGGAGAGGAGACGTAATCCATAGTTCTCTATGAGAACTGTGGATTACCGTAATGACTGGGACGTATTCCAGCTGTAATTTGCGCACTCCGGCATGTAATTACAGTACAGACTGAATACGTCCCATTTTTAGCCGTGTGTACATAGCCTTAATGTGTCCTTTTAATTATTTATACCTTTTTGTTTTGGAACAATTGGAAATAGATAACAATGCATTACAGTTAATGACAAAAAAAGAACTAGGGTGCTTTCACACAGAGCGTTTTTGGTGCGTTTTTTGTCCTGGAAGGCACAGCAATTAATGCTGTACATTGATGCACAAAAAACACGGAAAAAATGTGGTAAAAATCGCAATTTTACAGTGATTTTTTGCCGCGATTTTTGTGCAGCAATGTACAGCATTAATTGCTGTGCCTTCCTGCATAAAAAAACACATTAAAACAACGCATTAAAAATGCACGAAAAACACACTGTGTAAAAGCGCCCTTAGAAACTAATTAAGAACAAACTCATTTTTAGCTGCTTTGGATAATCCTGGTCAAATCACATGCTGAGTACAGACCATAATTATTATATTTTTGAAAATATAATACACTGCATATATTTTGTTTTAAATTAGGTCCTATATTATGGTAACTGGAAGCAACCTGGCTAAACGACTTGTTCAAAGCATCTCCAAAATGTCAGATCTTATGGGTTTTTCAAAGTGTGCAATGGTTATTTCCTATGAAAGTGTTATGAGTATCTGAGGCTCATGGATACATGTGGGAATCGAAGGTCTGCCTGCCTGGTCTCTTCCCACAGAAAAGTACAACAAATTGCTAAAAAAAATGAACATCTGCTATGTTTTAAATATCCAAAAACAGACAGTGTATAACAGTGTTCTGTGACTGGGGCTGCCCAGTCAGACCTTAGTCTAAGTTCCTGCGCTAATTATTATGAGTATTTAGTTTAGAGCGCCCTTGATTCCGGGGTGCTGTACATTCAAGGGGAGTTATATACATAACAAATGTCGAATAGATACAATGGTGACAATAAATGACTAACAACTGATACAGAGGGGAAAGAGGGCCCTGCCCGTGAGGGCTTACAATCTACAAGGAAGGAGGGGAGAGACAGAAGGTGTGGGGCGGACATGTTTGTGGGCCGGTGTATTGGTGGTGGGGTTGGTGTAGGTTATAAGCTATCCTGAAAGGTGGGTTTTCACGTTGCTTTTGAAACTGGTGAAAGTTGGGGAGAGTCTGATGTTTTGGGTTAAGCAGTTCCAGAGAATGAGCGAAGCATGAGAGAAGTCTTAGAGACGGTTGTGTGAGGAGCTGATGAAAGGGGAGCAGAGGAGAAGGTCCTGTGAGGAGCGGAGATTGCGAGATGGGAGGTATCTGGAGATTAGAGCAGAGATGTACGGAGGAGAGGTTATGGATAGCCTAATCCTTGCCCATTTCAGAAAGTTCCTGCAGGAGGCATGTGAGCATCAGAACTTGACCATGAAGCCATTTAGGAACATGGCCTTGTCTAAATCACATTTTCTCTTCCATCAGGTGAACAGGTGGGTATGTGTGCATGGTTACCGAATGATGAGATGGCTTCAGGATTTACATTGGTAATAAAGAAAACCAACAGTCGCAGTGCAATACTATGGTTTTGGGATTCACTTGAATATTATTTGTACATGTACCACCTACCTAAACAATGCTACAGACCAGCTATACCCTTCAGGACAACAGTATTATCTAATGGCAGGGGCTTCTTTAAACAATATAACGCACCTTATCAAACAGCAAGAATGGTTAGAGAAGCATGACAAAAAGCTCAAAGTGTTGACTGTTTCTAAATTTTATAGATCTCAATTCAATTGAGCAGCTGTGGAGAGTGCTAGAAAAACAATTCTATTTCGAGGAGGCTCCACTTAACAACAGAATACCTTCAGATGTGTTGTGGAGTCAATGTCCCAATGGGTCAAAGCAGTTCTAGTGATATTGTGGAAGGCCACAATAACACAAGGCTTTATAACTGTTGTATAAGAAAGAGAAAATCAATCAAATATGATCCTTTTGTCTGACTTTTTATGATCTGTATAACAAGGTACTCTTATCTGGAGACTGTTAATGGACTGACCTTTTTTCTCCAGTAACAACACCAAGTCTGCCATTGGGTGTGTCTGGGTTCAGTCCCAATTATCTAAAATGTATGTCTAGTGAAGATTTTTATTGATTATGACAGCCTATTGCCTGAGGTAAAAAAGGGTCCCCACCCCCTCCCTTGGCAATCAGCTGATTACTTCATCGGCTTTATTTTAAAAAGGTGTTCTCAAGAGAAAACCACCTTAAGCTTAGTTTAAAAAAAGGTAAAGTGAATAAGCATTAAATACATAAATAGCTCAGTAATCACAAGCACCATTCATACATGATTGTTTTCTATGATAAATCATGTCAATAGCAATCTGGATTACTATGGATTATTTATATGCTCACCTTTACCTTTTCTCTATATTTTAAATGCACTATTTAGTGAAACAATTGCAAAAGCAATTCAAACAACTTGATTTTCAAGTTTAGTGTATGAAATCTAGTTATTGCCTAATTTTCATAAACAGTGATGTTTACCTATATATGGAAAAATTTTATATTAGGTTTAAGAAATCATGTAGTGCTTACAAATAAAAAAAATTAACATGATATATTACCAACGTTATGTAAAATAACATATTGATTTAGCGATACACATAGTAATAGTGACACATACAGTAACTACCAAAGGAATTGCTTAGAATGAACACAATATAACAATTACAGCAAATCTATTCACAACTAATCCCCTTTCACCACAGGGATTTTTATTTACTTCACATTTTTGCCTTTCAAGACCCTTAACTTTTTTATTTTATTACCAGATATACTAGATATACTTTTTAATGGAACCATTTTCCATACTATATAATGTTTTTGGAAACAGCAGAATATAAAGGCTACATTGTGGATGAGTACTAAAGGCCTCATGTATGAAAACTGTCTTGGTCTAAGACTCTCTTTGTTGCCTTTAGTAACCAATCAGAGCCCCAACTTTATTTCATATACAGTAGTGCTCTGAAAAAATTAAAGAGGAGCTCTGATTGGTTGCTATGGGCAACAAGGAAAGTCTTAGACCTAGACAGTTTTCATACATGTCCTCCTAAGTATTCCGGTACTAATGCTACAATGTGACAGAGCACTTAACTTGAACCCTAGATGAAACCAAAGGGGACTAATTTAGTTTTCCTGGGAGGTTTTACAGTGTTCTGTTTGGGTATGTTCACACAGCTTGTTGGATCCGATTTTGGATACATTTATAAATGTGTGTTTGGATCCATGTTTTGGACCCTAAACAGACCCAAATACGCATCTAACAATGTGCAGTGTGATTTACATTGCTTTCAATGTAAATCACACATCTGTGTTCAGATGAGTGATCGCCAATGCGTGTTTACATGCGTCTTTCTGATGCGTCTTTCGGATCCGCTCAAAGAATAGTCATGTCAATTCTCGATCAGAAAGACGCAGCAGACGCCCTATATAAAACTATAGGGTCCGCTCCTGCTGCAGACAAAACGCATCCAAACACGCACCTGTGTGTTGGATGTGATTTATGCAGCACTTTTGGATGCGTTTTTTTGGATCCAAAACTGATCCAACACGCCGTGTGGACATACCCTTAGGGTTTTAGGTATTACAGTACATCCTAATTATCTAGGGCAAATAATCAAATTATCACTTCCTCTTTTATGGTACCATATAAATAGTAATGCAACAGTGCAACATATACTCATGGAAAATATAATATAACCATGATAATGTTTGTTTAAAGCGGTTGTCTTATGAAAACAACCCTTTTTAAAGTAGTGATCAGATTACTAGATTACTAGATCCTTAACAATATACTGTTACCTGAATTCGGGCACATATTATTCAATTAAATTCTTGGCTGTCCATAAAATGCAAGGTTGCCCCAGCTTTGCCAAAGCAGGAGCTGATTTTAGGGTGGTTCACCATTCTAGTCTAAAAAGGGCATATGGACAATCCCTTGATAATTATTAGAAGATTTTAAAACTTAGCACACATTAAAAGCCCCCAGTTCAATAATACAGTGCAATAAAATTTAAGGCTTGATACACACCATGTTTACATTGTACATTTAGTATGTACACCAGAAAAGTTCCTGACATTTGTGCTAAACATATCCATAGAATTTAATTGCCCAACGGAGGCCAAAATTGAGCCTCTTTGCCCTCCATTTGGCCAGTATACACCTGTATACCTTAAAAAAAGTGTAGAGTAGCGAAGGAGCCTATATTATTCTATACAACAGTATTCAGTTAAAACATATACTTTTTTCTAACCTGGGACAACTTGGATGTCGAGTAACACTTCTTGGCATCCTTCAAAGGCATCTGTTCAACATATATGACCTGGTGTGTATGTTAAATAGAAGTCAGAAATGCATTATGTTCCTAGCCCGAGTCTGCTTTACAGTTATAATAATGCAAGAAATGTTCCTATCTTTCCCTTACTTATGAATCTTCCCAGCAAATCTAGAAATACTATTGTGCTGTATCAGTATAATCACTATAAAATGATTTGCTGTATTGATGACTTTTTTAATAATATTGAAACTGTCTCAGTTGCTAAATATTTATGCGCCATTATATGAATATTCAACTAATCAATGTGTGTTCACTATGGTAATTCATCAAGGAATATAATCTTATTTTTAGAGACTAAGACAATGCTATTGCTTTAATTATCCTTTGTTATTGATAGATGTAAATCATATAATGAAAAACTCATCCTCATTGGCAAAAAAGAAGGAAGTTTGAGAAGTCTGAAAAATTATATCAAGAAAATATTAGGAGTTAAAGAAACCTAAAAATTAAGAAATTCCTTATGCCAGTCATAGCTGAATTAGATCTACACTTAAGGTTATAAGAAAAAGTATCCTTACTGAAATCCACCAAACTATACAACAATGCATTTTCCAGACTTAATATTTTCTGTAGAACATATTATATAGTGGTACTGTATATTCATTTGTAGCAAATTTTCACTTAAAGAGGTTTTCTCATCACAAGCTTTTGCAGACTTGAGCAGTTTATCTGTCTCTTACAGCTTCAAATACAAGGGCAGGTCTCTCCTCCAAGTATGTGTGTCTTCCCTCACTGATGACTGGTGAGATCATTCTGTGTGAACAGTGGAAGGGGGAGGACATCACAGCGCTGCAGACCTCCTGCTATGGTTCTCATGCCTGCAGAGCTGTCAGCTCCCTCCCAGGCTGCACAGGCTCCTTATAACCAGAACACCTGTATTGGTGTAAATCGTTATACATACAGCCTGAAATGATTATATAAATGTGAGAAATGCACTCTGTTCCCTCCTCTGTTAACAGGCAGGAGGTAGAGGGGAACAGACTGTATAAGGCTGTGTTATATGGAGGGGGGGGGCAGTGAAACTAACAGCTAGAGACTCAATTATTGCCCAGATCCTTTACATAGAGCTATCACTGGGAGATGATCACAGAGAGCAGCTCAGAGAGTCTTTATTACACAGACACAGGCATCACAGAAAGCTGAGGAAGCTGTTTCACTTTCATTTTCCACAGCTCAGAGGGGAGTAAGCACAGAGTGCAGGCAGCCAATTACAACACAGGGGGTGTATCCCAAACAGGGGGCATGTCCCAACAGGGCTGAACTAAATATCAGTCAGTCAATCACAGCAAATGGGGTGTGGCCTGACCTCAGGCTGCTGATTTAGCTCTAGACACAGATTAGCTCATAGCTGCCCTAATAAATTATTTAGGTAATGCAAACCAGTTGCAAAACTGCTTATTTTTACTGTCCCCATATATGAGCTTTGTAGCGAGAAAAACCCTTTAAGTTGCTGTTAAAGGGTTGTTCCCATGAAGCAAACAGGTTGGTTCGTAGCTACCAGCCGTGTTACAGAATGAAGAGGAAGGACGTCAGCGCTACCCTCTTCTGTAACACAGTTGGCTTGTATCTAGTTACGAGCCGCCCTGCTAGAAGGAAGTGGCTAAGTGGGAAGACCCATTTAAATAGTTTGTAATAATTATTATGGTAAATATTTTGATTAGATGACATGCATAAAATAAGTATATCAAAAAGACATGCAAATGGTAGACAGTAGCTACAACCACATAGTAGATATGCCAAAAAAGTGTGTAAAAATACAACACCTAGATCTAGTGAATATATTAAAATAACTAGAATTTTATTAAATACATTAAAAATCATACAACACAATTAAAAAATAGCACAGATGGGTAAAGGGAAACAGTGAATAAGTCTTGATTAAATATATTAAGCGTAAACAAATAAACTGCATACATAAATAAGTATATACTAACCACTATACAAATGAAAGTGCAAAAATGCCGATGAAAGTGCAAATATACAAAGAAAACGTATAAATCAAAGTATATAACCATGACCCAAAAGGATTATATAAGATATACATGTATATCTATCTATCTATCTACACAAATACAAATATGGAGCAATAAGTAATGAATGGAGCAATTAAAACATATGAAGGACAGCACTCGGCAGTACCAGGAAGTGAAGTAGGTGTGACACTCGGGAAGCTATAATGTAATGGGAGGACAGCTGATGAATGGACCAATAGAAACATATGAAAGACAGCACTTGACCACACTAGAAGTGAGGTAGGTATGACACTCAGGAGACCGTAATTATTTGTGATATCGGGTAATAAGTGAACAACAACAACAAAAAATGTATAAAGGGACAGCATTCAGCTGCACCGGAAGTGAGGTAGGTGTGACACACAGGAAGCGATGATGTAATGTGAAGACAGGGGATGGATGGACCAAAAAGAAACATATGAGGAATAGCACTAGGTTGTACTGGAAGTGAAATGTGACAAAGCGGAAACGGGGATATCACGTGATCGGTGATCTCCGGCGTCCCCTCGGCAGGTTAGAGTGGAGGTCGGAAGTGACTGTCACCACATATTTATTCTGTAACAAGGTTGGCTCGTAGCTAGCTACAAATCAACCTGATGGCAGAATGTGGCTAAGTGGGAACACCCCTTTAAATAGTTTGTAATAATTATTATGGTAAATGTTTTAATTAGACACCATGCATAATATGTCATTTCTGGTTATTACTTAGTGGCAGAGTTCCTGTGGAAATAATATGTGAGGAAAGGTACCATGTTTCCCTGAAAATAAGACACCCCCGAAAGTAAGACATAGCAGAGATTTTGTTGAATTCCCTAATATAAGGCACCCCCCGAAAATAAGATATAGCGGAAATCATTAGAGGGTTGAAGGACCTGTGAAGGGAGGTCATACGGTGATGTCACCACAGGTCCTGAACATCCCAGGACAGGAGACAGAAAGTATATGTAAGTAACAGAGGGAAGAGGGGGGAGAACAGAGCAATGATACTGATACACACATCTCACAGGATGGCTGATGGGGCATGCTGGGACTTCTAGTTCTACAGGTCCCAGCATGTCACATTTGCCATCCTTTGAGATAAGTCACTGCAGCTGCCATAAAATGTCCTTTACATACATATATCCTATGGTTTGTGACCCTAAACTTTAAGATACACACACACACACACACACACTAGTATAGCATGCTATAACTTATTCCTGGAAAAATAAGACACCCCCTGAAAATAAGACGTAGCACATCTTTGGGAGCAAAAATTAATATAAGACGATATCTTATTTTTGGGGAAACAGTGTATATAAGTGCAAGATTTATCCATGAATTTCTGTCTAGGCTACTTATACACTTTACTGCTGTTTATCGTATCTGCTGGGAAAACTTTAACCGGAGACGGTTAAAGTTTCCAAAGATCCCCATTACCCAACAGTGGTCAGAAGTGGGACTCATTGAGTGGCATCCATCATAGACATACGTCAGAACTATCTGTTAGGAATGAGCCTGTAGTATAGCTTTCTTGAACACTGCAAGACGCAGTGTGAAAAGAGTCTTACAAGAATCACTTAGACTGCATGATATATTCCTCCTCTGTCTATCTGCTAATTCAGTGGATAGTCCGATTGATTTCACCACTTAACTATTTCCCAGCATAGCTGACATATAACATAAGCAGTCTCTTTTATGACCAGGACTTTAAAGCCAATCTAGTCTTCACACGCATCAGCTTTTTCGTAAATGTGATCACATTTTTTATTTAACCTTCACTAAAAGCAAGTACACGTTTTATCACCTCTGATGACCATCATTTTCCTCATTTATGATTACGTTGGCACATTCTTTTGTCCTCTCCTAACACTTATTCAAGAGACATTTTTTCTCACCATATTATCTATGAATACAATCATGCATATTTTATGCTTATGCAATTCTTATTCCTTGTGGTTTTCTATCTCTAAAGGAGCATACCTTTCTTACCACCAGATTTTTGGTACTGAAATAAGATAAATAAATAGAAATGCATCCAGCACATTATACGTGTAGCTATCATTGATAAATTATACAAATTTAGAACTAAATTTATCCTTTTAACTTTGTTAATATGAAAGCAATTCTTATCTGTACTGAATCTTCGAGTCACTTGGTAGTGAAGATCAGCACAATAACATACCAATATCTTATCCTAATTTTAGCAAAATAACCAAAGCTTCAGAAAACTTGCCTCTATCCTCTAACAGGCCCAGCCAGGAATATAAGAATCGATATGTCAATCACTGATGTAGACCCACCCACAGCCTGAACAGGAAGTGTGAGCCTGAAGCTGGCTGTGAAGCACAGATTCTGTGAAACAGTCTGAGGAGAAAACTCCTTTTATATTACTATAGTAAAAATCTGTCTAATAATCATTTTTGCCACACATTGAAAGCATTAATATGGTTGGAGGGTCAAACACCCATAGATTTCTGCTGGAAGGGTTAAAACAGAATGAAGTAAACTGGAGGCTTTAGCCCCCTTTAGGGAAAGAAAATTGCAATTTTCCCTTTTTTCCCCACAATAATTCCAAAAGGTTGAAATAATAATGCAAAGCATCAAAGGGTTTTCTCAGTATGTTGTTTCACAATCAGTTTTACACTCAGTTTCTTCAGGCTGTGGGTGGTTTTTTGCTTATTAGCAATTTTTGCTTCCTGTAAAATAGATGGCCCCCAGGGTGCATTCACATGGCATTGACAAAATAAATATTTTGTCTTTATTTTTTGCACGCAAGGGTACGGCTTTTTTCTGCGGTTTGCGGATTCTAGCCGCTCCCCTTCACATTCATATGTTCGTGTTTTGCCCCAAAACATTTTTTGTTATGCCGGCGATGTAAAAAACCTGTCCGGCGGAAAATCCGTGCGTGAACTACTGCACATATTTTCTATTTAAGTGAATATTGAAGGTTGACATTCGGTTTACAGACTGTTTTTTTAAATCTAAAAACCCTCCCGTAAAAACTGACTGAAAAACCAGTCCTGGGGACGTACCCTTAACTTTTGGCCCTTTCAGAGGTGTTTATTCATTTAAAAAAAAAGGTGTGAGGACTGAAAACAATTGCCTTATTTAAAAACAGAAGCTAATCTTGTTAGGGACAGTTTGCTGGGAACTGAGAAAATGAAGTTCTTCCCCTCCATGCGGTGGCACTCCCGCCCCAAAAACAATTGCAAGTTAGGGTCGGTAACCAAGAAACCCGTGTGC